>BQKZ01000069.1:187913-210923 GCA_036244855.1 Temnopleurus reevesii
AATGTGACGATCAATGCAATACAAATGCTGGTTATTTGTGCTACAAAATGTTTATAAGTGTCCTTTTTGAGTGAGTTTGATTCTCTCTCTAAAAATAAAAAACTTATCAGTAAAGTAATCTGCCAGCAGACATCATCAACATGAAAATGCGCAGACAGAGTGTAGGATCTGTAAATGTTCTTACAGGAATCTTTAATTTCCTGCAAAAACCACACCTTAGCGTCTATGAAGGACGACACAGACAATTTTCATCCAACAAAGCCATTGTAAGAAGATACAACACTCAAGTATCTTAATTGGGCAATTATCCAAATTTTGCAGACAATACTGCATTTTGCATGTATACATACATTTCAAAGTGTATTCAGACTGAGGAATAAAAGAGGACCCCTTTATCTTGCGGAAATGGGTAATAAATGGTTTGGATTTCATGAATACATTTATCGTGATAAATTACACACAAATACAAAATTGACACTTTCCCACATTGTCATTATACAAAATTGACCAACTTTCTCTAAAAAAAACTTCAACCAAACATCAAAAGATTTAGACGCAATGTATCCTGTAATCATAAACCAACAATCCTGAGGTGCATGAGACTTTCACAAACATTGGGAGGATTCAAAAGATTTCACACCTCCTAAAAGTTGATTTAAAAATGGAATTAAAGATACTTTCTTGCTTCAAAAGCTGAAAATATTCAAAAAAGTGAAAATGTTAAGCATGCTGCAAGTTTACAAGTAACATAAGGCTAAGCAGGTGAGAGGACCTTCGTTTCTGCATCAAAATAATCCTGATGACTTGTCATACCAGAATCGTAAAGCAGATTAAAATTAGATTAGCATGGATTAACATATGTTTATATTTCATCAAGGTTTCAATCAAGGGTTTCAAACTTACATGTTCTTTTTTGGCACCTGTACTGATGATGTAACAAGTACACAAAATGATCTCAATATAACATATGACATATTTTATTAAAATGAAGAAGTTGTTCAAGGCTGCTTCAAGGTTTATTCAAATTGCATTGGAAAGTTTTGATGCCTGATTGTTTGGGAGCATCCCACGAGTCCGACAGCTCACGAGTCCGACAGAAATGAATATAAGCCTACTACATGGACAATTTTCAAAATGAGGTTCGAGCTAGACATTTTGACTTTCATGCTCGCAAGTTTGACACAAACAAATTATTTACTTTGACTTTGAGCCCGACAGCACGCAAACAGACCTACGAGACCGATAAAGTAAATATAGTTGTCGGACTAACTGTCGGACTAATAGAACAATTTCACCTAGAGTCGGTCTCATTTGCAAAATTTATGTTCGGTCGTAATCATGTGCGTTTTCATAATTTTGTCGGATTAATGAGTTGTCTGACTCTAATCCGTTTTTATGTAATGTCTATTTCGTGCACCAATTATATTCAAAATGTCGGCCTCGTGAGCTGTCGGACTTGTGGGTTGTCGGACTCGTCGGTAGTACCCCGATTGTTTGATGCAGGCTCAAAGAACAATTTCATTCTCATTTTATGAATAAAAAACAATTGATAAATGTATCATTTAGAAGTCATTATATAAAGCACCAGAATGTTCAAGACGCATTTTTGTATTATTACTTTGGCTTTAGCTGAACATACGTCATCGGAAATAGTGTTTCAAGGAATAAGTATACCTATCAGGGGCCAATTAACTTCACCTAGGATGAGTGCAGAACAATGTGGCCCAATCGAATTAATTTTTCTTTATAACACAAAATAGCATATGTCAAAAAGAATCAATGATGTATCATTACTGGACAATATGAAACATATAATGTCTCCCATGTATGAACACATCAAATGGTGAGATGCCTGAGCAACGGTCCGGTTGAAGATAAATGTCATAGATAGTGTGATGAATGGTTGACATTCTTCTGTACACTCATCAATGAACTTATCATAGATAATGACTATTACATCTGTTCACTCTAAAAACAAATTAAGGCCTGATTCTTCCGTGGCTAAATCCTGGTCCAGTTGAGGACTATGTGTTCTGAGAGCACCCACCTCTGCATATTCTCTTGCACTGAACACACAGTGTAAGATCAAGTACAAATCAGAGGGTCATGTAAGGACTCTGTGGTTGAGTGCTATGCAGTCCCTGTGTGTTCAGTGTAAGAGAATATGCAGAAGTGAGTGCTATTAGAACACACAGTCCTCAACTGAACTAGCTAAATGCAGGGGCCTGCTTCATGTTCAAGGTGCAGATGTACTTTCATGCATGTACGGACATCATGAAACATTTGATAAAACAAGAAATGCAATCTTTGCGAGTCAATGATTGAGCCAATAGGTCTCTTCACATGTGTAGGCTATACTGTACTAATTCTTGCCTGCAGTGGTATATCATTTGGGAAAGCTTCATGCATGAAAACTGACCAACTCTATTCTATATTTTTCAGTGATTTGCCGAAGTTTTATATAGTCTTTGTTTTTAAATAGCTGTTGAATTTAATATCTATTCTGCAATGTTTTTTTCACTGAAACTGATATGAGATTACGTTTGGCACATGTATCTAACCCATCTAGTCATTGGAGTTCTGAATCTAAATAAATATCTTCATTATCCATTCTATCATTTGAAAAGAAAGTTCAATTCAATACATGATAGAAGCTAAAAATATTTATGTCATCAAAACATTGAAATGTGAAAAAACTTTTTATTGCCAAATGGTAGATGAATAATAACAAATAAAAATTAAGGAAATATAGAATACTGTGAAAAAAAATCCTGCAGAACCCAAATCATGTAATTCAACTCAACCTTGCATGATGAATGATTTGCTGAACTTGCATTTTCTATTTTGGTATGATTGAATAATTCAAACTGCCTACAGCTGAACCTTGACGATACTGAACTTGAGGTCTGCATAACTTTTACTTTGAAGGACAGGCAGAAAGCCATTAACTCCAAAATGAAATATCTATGTTCTACACTTTGAATAAATGAAGTGGTAGTTCTGTCATGAAAGCTCGTTTCTGTTATTGCTATATCCATCAAATTACCATTTTATAACCATTCCAACTGGCCTAACTAATCCAAAATTTTACACACAAAAAAGGAATCCACTTTCCTCAATGGTCTCATTTGTTTCTATAATTTGTTATTCTCAATTTGTTACAATTAAATGCATCAAAAGATAAACAGGCTTTATCACACTGAACAAGAGTTAAAAATATGAAACATAAAACACACTCAAACAGGAAGGAATGGTGGGGTTGGGTAGGCTTTGGAGGGGTTGTAGAGATACTTTTTCCTGTGTTTTCTTACTCATTACTTTTTTTTCATATCTGTTTGGGGAATCATTTTAAATACCCTCCCTCTCCCTCCTGCTTAAAAAAAAAGACCCATTCCTTCTGTCATTTTTATAAGGTCCCAAAGAACCCCTCCCTTTTCCTTGCCCCAACTGTTGTGCCACTGAACTTCCGCCCCAATCCTGCAAACACCAAACTGGTTAATAAAATGAACAAGTTAATAAGCACGCTTGTTCTATTATTCATAATCTGACGGACTAGATATCTAACGGCCTTGAATGCGCTCATGAACGCTCATCATTATACCTTTTCATCTCGCCAATTAGCGCACAAACTGCATCACTTTATTGATTACGTCCCTCATGCCCTTCGTGCATATATGTAGGTACATGAGTAGAGGAGTTCAAACAGTGCACTAGTGTTACATGACACTGTAATTTGTAAGTCTGACTATACCGTACAGTGTATGTAACTGAAGTTTAAAAGATACATGGACTGGGAGCATGGAACCAGAGGGCTCGGGGATTACAGCCCACCTTTTTCAGCAAATGCACGTCAACATACCTCAGTGTTTTGGAAAAAATGTAATACACAGCCCCTGCATTTTTCAAGATGTTCCCAGTGCCTGATAGGACTAGGGGAAGGTTTTGTATGGATTTTTAAACCTTACCCTAAAAATCCCAATCTTAACCGTAACCTGTTATAAAATTACATCTTGTCAATGAGTGTCAAAACACTTCTAATCCTTAGATACAGGTAGAGTAATCTGGCGACAGTCTTAGAACAGTGCAAAGACAGACTTTAGATAGGCAAGTGATCTCAATCATTTGATAAGCCTTCGATGACCGTGGATACAGGTCTTTGGATAGACATCTAGCATTTCATAGCCCCATAGGCTACCTCGATAATAATACAGACATTCTGTCTCTGATACTGACAGACAGCATCTCGTCTGGCGAATCCCAGGTACCATTCTCATGTAGGTGTTAATGAATACTTAGATCGTTCAAACCGTGCTTCGAAGCATGCATGTGCAAAACTATTTACTTTCGGACCGTACTCTAGGGTCTCTCATATTTGTATTCCACTAATGCTCTGGTACACATCACGTACACAGCCATCACGCATGCAAACTGCCATTCAGATACTGTGCCATTCATAAATATGGACATATGTCAACCGATTGTGCGCAGACATTAATACTAGGTTAATCCCTTCTACAATCTAATCCCCGGAATGAGCGCATCAGAGTGGATTACATATGTCCATTTCAGATGCGTTTATTGGAACAGGCTGCTCTTGTGTTGATGCAGAAATATGGGAACCCATCACGTCATCCGCAGCAATAAGAGAAAGAGATGGACAGATAGAGGAATGGGGATGGAGTTCATCTATGTTTTTCTCCAATCCACCACCATTTTCTCCACAAAGGACAAAGGCTATTGAATTTTAAACATGTAGATTACTTTGGGGAGAGATGGTGCTTTAGATATTTCATTACATTGTGAGCTGTAGTATTCATATAATACTTTTTTTCAACCACAAATGGGAGTATATTTTACAATTTATTTGAACAAATTCGATCAAAAAATGGCTTACATATCGCAATACAAAAATAACAAATAACAATAACTCTATTCATCTTGCCCCGACTGCACTGGCGGTCCCTAGGAGTAATGGCTGGTTGGCCTTTGGTTGCGTTATTCAAACTAAAAATGCCCGAATATGTGCAACAATAATCTAACAATCTAATTTCACAGCATGAAAATTAAATATTGTTCAAATTGCATCTACATTTTTGCAATGTAAATTATTACGCTGAAATTTTATTTGATGGCAGAATTGTATAAAGCATGATCACACATTTGTATGAACGATGAATAATTAATTCCTCCCTTTTCAATTATTCAAATACGGGTCAGTCTGCTCAGTATTAAATTGAAGGTGATTATGTATTGATAATAATTCCACATACAGTACCACTGTGATAGGTGCAGAGTGTTAATACAATACTTTACTGACAAACACCTATTTGATGTGATTGAGAAAACGAAAGGAGGAAAAAAAAGAAAAAAAGTTTAGGGCCCTGCATTAAAAAATATGAGCCAAAATTTTTGAGAATCAAGAGTTTATTACCTGTACATTTTTTGGAGGGGGAGTGGGTTGGGGGTCTGCTGCAAAACTCAGGGTAATTATACTACATTATAGAGCACATAGGGGTGGCTGATGAAATTAATGTTAGGCAATATATAAGGTTGTATATTCTATTATTGTGACTGCATATCAATCAGGTATCAAGCTGGATTCAGATATATTGTATTTTCAGTAATGATAGCATAAAGTAAAGATTGTTGTAAAATGTATAGCAAGAACATTTCGTAGGTAAACAACCAAATCAAGATAATTTCTAGATCTATATGCTCCTGTAAAGTCAGAAACATCATAAAAATCAGCAAACAATGCCGAGGCCTGGCTGAGATTTGTGAAATATTCATAATTTCACTGGAAAGCTTTGTAACGAGGGCAATAAATCACACAAAGGGCTCCCTCGATGATGCACATTATCACCATCCACCATCTGATGGAAGTACTGTAGTACTAAAGAATACCAAAGGGAGGTGTAAACCTCTCGATGTTTTATGCAAAAACATCTATGTTTCCTAATTGCTGCAATTATCTTCTCAAAAAAAGCAGTGGTAAATCTAGGAAGAGATGGGTCAAGTGGACCTAAGCAGCCCCTTAAACCCCCCCCCCCCCCCCCCAGATTCACCACACTTTTGCTGAATTTCTTTCAATTTATAATCCATTTCTATTATTTTTCTGAGAGTAAAAGAGAATTTCGAAGAAAAGGTGGATTTCTGGGACAGAAACTTGTATCAAAAGAAAGTGATTCAAAATAATCTTTCATTTCAATTTTGGTAAAGGTTAGAGTTTATTTGATTTTCCTGACAACAAAAACTCAGTAAGAAAATACAGTCTAAACTTGAAATCAGATTATATAAATTTGATGATGATGATGATGGCCTCTTGTATAGCGCCGGTCTCCGCCACAGCTGGGCGCTCATGGCGCTTGATTACTGAAAAAATAATGTCTCACAGATTTTTATATCCTAATTAGTGCTATGGTTTATCTTTTAGTCTAAGAACTCCCAGTGGTGGTACAATTTGGTTATTCTTCTAACGACAAATTTGAAACAGATGAAGATATAGTCAGAGCAGGTAACGAAGAGGGCGTCATTCATTATGTAGTCTAAATAGAGTTATATGAAATTAGTTTAATGAGAGAAGACGCAAGGTCAATTTTAATGATTACATAATGATATCCTAATTGCAAATTATGCAAGATTCAAAAAGAAAAACAAGTGTATATTTATTAGCATATGTACGTTTTCTTTCCATGGTAAAACAACATACATGTGTGCAGACATCCAGGCCAAAATGATCAAATGCAATGCTCCTGATATATTTCTGGGGGTAAAAACCAGTATTTGGTATTTTTATAACTTTAATTGGTGGAGGAACAAAAAAAAAGTTTATTTTCTCAGGCTAATGAACACGTTTATTTGTATGTTTTCAAAATCACTGGGGATACATGTACTGCTTTGTAACTTTTTGAGCATTACAATTCAAATAACTGCTTTAATATTCAAACATGAGCATATTAGTGGTAGGATGCCATATTTCTGTTCTTCAATACACCTGTGGAGTGTTTCCATATGTTTCATATTATTGCTTTGTACAAAATACCTATTAATATGTGAGGAAACCGATGTGGTGTAGATTACAGTTTTATATCTCTATGATAACAGTCTAAACTATCTGCCATCTCAAGCACACTCGTATCCTTGGTTCATTCTCTTCCATTTTCTCCCCATCTTTCTTTGTCTTTCAAATACGCTTTCACACCTTACTTTCTATTTGCTCTTAGTAAGGCTGTTTAAGATATAGGATATGCAATGGCAAATAAACTCTCCATCAAAACGCACTTGGTAGCACCATGCAAATCCTTTGTCAGAAACGGGCAAAGATGAAAAGAGAGGCTTCTCCGATATTTTCAATATTTGATGAAGGAGAAAATGGTTTATCATATTACCAGGTTGAAATATAGACTGTCATGGAAAGGTGGCTTAGGCAAGCAAATTACATATTCAAGAAAGCTGGTGCCTGGTTAAAAGTGGAAGCCATTTCCACTGACCTGATGTATCTTTATAATGCAAAGTAGATCTTGCAAGTTAATTCTACCAGAATATTTAGTCATCTTCTTCAAAGGAAATGCCGAATCCCAGGTGAAATAAGTAAAATAAATTATGGTAACAGTATAAAATGTTATATAGTTTGAAAGCGGAAGCTTAAGAAAGAAAAGAATGGAATGCAGAGGATGAACATGGAATGTTCATTTAGGGAAATAAAAATCAATGAATAAATCATCTTACAGAATAATGCTAAAAACACAGGCATCGACCAAGAATTAATTTAATACAAAGAAGAAACATACTTGATACATCAGGGAGGAAAAGGAAATTGTGAAATAAAAACAGTAATATGAGACAAAATAAATTTATGCATGATATCAATAAAGTAGACAGACATTAATATTGAAAAAAAAATAATAAAGTGTCAATAATGTTTAGGTTGAATGAAAAAAAAATTATATGAAACATTCATCTTCTAATTGATGGCATGTCTGGAATGTGTCTGTTCAGGGGTATTCTGATAACAGTTGTAATCAATGAATCACAAATATGATCCCAGTCTGATAATACCCTAAAATCAAATCTATAGAAAGCCATTAATAGCACTCGAAAATTCAAGAGGAATCATAACCATCAAACATTGAAACAAGCGACAGGTTTGCTCGACACTGTTAGGTCCGATCAGCCATGTTTGGAATACAAAATGAAATCCAAATAGCCCGATGAAAGCCAAACATGATGAATTTATCGATGTTACTATATCCCTTTGCTCACTTGAGGGAGGCAGGGCGATTGAAAGACAGAGGCGATGCTTTTATTGGAATAATGATACGCAGAACAATGCTATTGGCAACTGCTTGATGCATCTGGGTCGATAGTATGCCTATCAATAGATAGAATTACTGGAAAATAGTGGACCAATTTATGTATGTGGAATAATGAATTTCTAAAAGTTTACCTGTGTGTTTTCTTTTTGAAACTCTACATGTAGGAAGTAAGCAACCAAGTTTCCAAAAGTAAAAATGGTTAGTGGAATCACTAATAAAAACTATATATAATCTTTTTGTGATTTTCTTTACGTGTGAAGCAGTATCATTAGGTTCCACAGTAACTTTTTAAAAATTGACGTTTCTTGCCTTAAATAATCCAACTGGATTGAAGAGTGCCTTTACACCATATTCTATCAAAAATATTAGTGCAATTTTCCTTCTGCATACAAGAACAACACCATTTCATTTCTTGAATAAATAATAATTTGTCTTATTTGTGTTACCTCAGTAATAGCATACAATGTACAATGCATGCACATTTCCCACAACATGCGGAGTATTCCAGCAGGGTGCTCCAGTTAAGGCACTCAATGCTACATGTACATTGACCACAATGGTCACTTCCAATTGGTCCCCAATCAAACCTGGGAAGAATGCAGCACAATGTTGATGAATTTCTTGCTGACATAAATCAACGCCATAAGCGTGATTTGAACCCTCGACCTATGATACTTCCATTAAATCAGCAAATTACTTTCTTATATCAGACAGCATTCAATTAGTAAGTTTATAATTTGCTGAGTCGAGTATACCTTGTGTGGCAATACAGCCCTTTTAACGTATAGGGAGAGAAAGAATAACGCCAAAAAAAATGAGAGAGAAAATGTGGAATTGACGGATGTGAGTAAGATAGATAAGGTGAGAAGAAGGAATCACAAGGGATAGAGATTGACACCCAAGGTCCTCCGTTCCTTCACACCGATCCTCAAAGAGACTGACCGTCCTTCACACCAACTACTCCACATCTTAACCTCCTCCCGTCTCCGTTCTCCTTCCTCAGCTCCTAATTCCCTCTTAATTAAGTCTCTCCCATACATATTACAATCAAATTCTCATCCTCTCATTTAAAATTCTTGCTATGCTTCTACTACGAGCTCTAGAGCATAAATATGTATGAACAGCATTGGGTTTTTCTATCCTAATTATTTACCCTTTTCCCTACCTCTCATCAATATATATAATGTGATTTATCATTAATTGTTATCAAAATTTCTTTCTGCTCAATTTTTTTTACTCGATTCATTTTAAAATCATATCACAATTTCAAATTTTGTAATTATATCAAAATTTCATTTTGTAATTATCAACGTGTAGTTATACTTTTTTTAATTTTTACAGTTTTAGACCACCTTCCAAGGTCACAAACTTTGTTTCCACTTTATGAACTAGATGGACACATCCCAAATTGCAAATTCCACAACTCTGTTGCTAAAATCAAGGTGCATAGGGCATGGATTAATTCAATATGTTGTGGGCTTTTCATTTTTCAGCTCGCAGCGACTTTACACTTCCCTGGTAACTTAGCCTTCTAAATTACTCAAAATCTCTATAACTATCTTTCCTCCTAGTTTTAGCTGCAACTACTGGTGTCTGGGAGGTAGAATAGGTAAATTTTTCCATTTTCACTCAAACCGTACATGGGTCCATCAACTTGTTTTCACTGGCATTAACAAGTGGAAGGTGTATTTAGTTTTCATGCAGGGATGAAATCAATTCCTTGTTTATTTGATCTATAAAAAAAAGCAATTTTGCACTTCTACTTTGAGTGGCTAAAAAATAAACAATAACCAATGAATTTTCATCATAAAAAAATCACACACAAATTCTTTAATCTGTGAAGTTTGTATGTGAATGGTGTTTAAACAAATTCACCCCCTGACCCATATAATAGATGTATCCAACAAGATACTCCTAAACTCTACTACAAAATGTCTTCAATTTCTGGCAGACACCAGTTAGGGCCTAGTACCATGCGTTGCCTTTCATGCTGGATCATTGACCGTTGGCACGATCTGGGATTACGACAACCATTATGCTAGTCCCAAAGGGTGTGAGATATTAAATGGGGTCACGCTGAGGTGGAATCTCAGATGAAACCGGAGAAGCTATTGAAAATATCTTTCCTTCTCCGATCCTTGGCGAAATAGATCTTGGGGAATGATTTGACAATTTTAGAGCACAAAATTGGATTGGGAGATTGTAATCATTCGAATTGACCGCTTTTGTGTTGTTGCCTGCTTGCAAATTGATTTTTATTGCCAAGTCGCAGATAAAATAGGAAACATGGCAAGGAGTTTAATGGAGTAATAAAGTTATAATTTCAAAATCAGATCATGCAAGAAAAATTTGAGAGTGAACTATTTAAAATATATGGTTGTAATGATTAAATGGTTACATTTGAAAGCTCTGAACATTTGAAATTATAGAGACAAAAATCAAAATAAAAGGATATCATTTTGTGGTGTAACTGACTCCTTAAAAATAATGATGAATGAAAGTAAAGTCAAGAGCTATCCACTTGATCTAAGCCATATTCACTTTCTTTAGTCAAAACTTCCGGCCAGAGCTTCCTGCACAGGAAAATATCAGTTTCCTGAAAGGACATCAGACATTGCAAACGACATCCGTCCACCAGGACACCAGATGTCCTGAAACAATATAAAACTTCTCTAGGTTTTGAAGAAGCACTATGATATCATTAATGGGAAAGAGGGACTTCATAATTTCAGTTAGCAGAATTTAGTATATATTTTTTCAGAAACTTTTTTGCTGGCAATTGAGCTGCGTTTTTTTAGGGCAGTTGGTGAGAGAAAAAAAATCAATTTTTAGTACACCTGTAATACAATGAAATCTCCCTGCTTTAAACAAGTACCTCAAATGGGGTATTAGTCTCCTTTTACTCACAAAGACACACTAAACTCTCTCCTGCATGTAGTACACGCACGACCATATCTCTGAGGAAAGATATGAGCATGTGTTATTTCTCAAGGAAAGGCTGATTTGTCGCAGCAAGGAGCAAAAGTGCCAATTTCCTCATCATATTGCACAATTACACGGCAAATCTGAAAATAGACCTGTACATACTGCATACATGTAGCATGATGCACTGTAATTGAAGGAATTCCCGTAACACTCATGATTTCATACCCCTACTCGGATCGTAATATCTTCATCCTACTGTATGTACATCCCAATATCTTTTGCTGCAACTTATATTGCCGAGACTATACAATGTAATATCTCATACTATGAATGTAGCTTGGAGAAGCTACAGATTAAGTATTCATAACTATTAACACAAATGTAACTATTAAATGGAAATTCAAAGTGCAGCTCTGGCTAAATAAAAATAAAGAGCACATTTTTGTAAGTAGGCAAAACATGACTTCCTCAAAATTTTGGAACTGTTTACAGCAACAAAGGAAGAAGCAAGTTGTTGGAAGTTGCAAGAAGAGATTTTAAGCAAGTTGTCGCAAGTGCCTCTTTTGAGTGTATTTTTGTATCTTACCACATCTGGCCATAATTTACCACTCTTATTAAAAAAATTGAGAATGCTGCTGATGGACTTTATTTAGGTAAAACTAATGAAAATCTTTTTCATAAAAAGAACTTCTGTGTTCCCACAGAGCATAATTGCACTTTCAAAATAAATTACTTTTGGCATGACAAAATAATGATAAAGATACAAGAGAAAGTTGGAAAGAGGGGAAAGTCATGCTCAGACTAAGGTGGAGATATAATTCATCACTTTAATGAGGCATTCTAGTATCACTGTCATTATCTTTCATCTGGGCCCTTTTGTAGTCATTAATCTTAATACACAAATCTCCTCCTAGTTTAATCTACTTTGTGTCCTCCCCACATTGCTTTCTCTGACTTTTTAGACTGAGAAGCAGATATGCTATTATTCATATCTAACAAAGATGTTAAACTCCCTCATCGCTGTAAACAACAGAAGAATATGAAAGCTGAAAAATAGGTAAATGTTATGTCAACTCTTTATTTTCTATTCAGCCTCAACTACAGGAATATTAATTCATAATTTTCGAGAGGCCTGGATCAGAATCACAAACATATGATTCTGATAGGGTTACGTTCTTTCTTCTTCTTGCATGTGGCCCTTTTCTCTCTTTAGGGGGGTGTTCTTGTTGGCCCATGACGAGCCTCTGGTTTTGGGAGGAATCCTCCTGTGCTCAATTCTCTCTCCCCTGACTTTCTGCTCATTTCTATTCTTCTATTCTAGTATCACACTCTCTCAATGAGAAGGGACAAATGAGAAAGATTTGGACAAATAAACAACTTCCATTCAAGCTTTCTCAAAAGATGGATGCACACAATACAAATTTCCTTCCCTATCATTCTGATGAGAAATGTCAAACGTGTGTTGCATATGCGCTGTGAATCGTGAATACTTGAATGAAGTTGCTTACTTTGTGCAATTCCTTTGTCTCTTCTGCTCAAAGTGCCTGTGCACAATAATCTCTCCCTTAATGAGCCTCAATACTGAATTTCTTCAATATTCCTCCCTATATCAAGATCAATAATAATTACAAAAATGGATTATTTCTATTGAGATAAAAACAAAGAGTACCATGGTGCTTTACATCGTAACTGTTAGTACAGTCCAGCTCTATCGCACTCCCTCTCTCTCTCTCTCTCTCTCTCTATATATATATATATATATCACTCTATTATTCTCACGTTCTACCCATTTTTTCATCTTCTTGGGGGCTGTCTTCCACTTTATCCGACCATTTCCATCCTCTCCCTTGCGCTCTCTCTCTTTCTTCATATTTTCTCTTCCTGCATCTCTTTCTCTCTTTCTCTCTGTCAGAGGAAAATGGTTAGAAGCTGTGGGCACCAAGGAAATGCCAAACTTCTTCATCATGGCACTTAATATAATAGGATAACTGACAGGGCTTGGTTACTCAGCAGTTGCAGTAATCCTTCAATTTTAATAATTGCACCTCTGCAGCACGTGAAATACTGCAGATCAGAGGCCCATGTGTACCTCTATAATGAGAACATAAATCACATAAGAGAGTAATCATAGTATGTAGAAATAGCCTGTCACATTTTTGCATGGGATACATATATCCTGAGTCAAACTTGGCACAATTCTCGGTAGTATGGCTCCCCAAGCTGTAGCTTTATAAAGTGGAAACAATAATAGAGGGGGGTTTTATGCACAGCTATTCTGAATTTCCAGTTCAAGCTTTAATGCAAAAGCCAATAACTGAGCTCATAAAAAAAAAATTGATCATCTTAGCAGAATATTTTGTAAATAGAAAGTTTACAAGTAACCTCAGAACGATTTTAGAATAATAACGCTCCTAGTTCATGATCCACTGGTCTAAACTAGAACAAGAACAAATAAATATACAAAAACAAGAAATAAAACCAGTAATAGGTCACCTTTGTTAAACTACTGTACATTTTTTTGTGAAGAGCCTACACAGATGGCGCATAGATTTACGAAAATAGACCATCACAACAACTTATAATGCTCTAACAAAGACATTTAAAGGTATAGATTTGTAATGACCAGGATGCAGAAAGTGATGTTAAACGAGCTGATGTATTCACAAGTTGCTTTACATGCCTAAATATATCTATGTAGGATATTAGGAGTACATTTTTGCTCGCATTCTGTGTATTTTACGTCGAACAGGTCAATCCGCCATTGTTCCTACGGTGTGCTCAGTGCTTTAGCAGGAGGGAGCGTCGGCCTGAAATGGGCAATGCGATCGGTGGTATTGTCTGCAGTGTGTGAGTTTGCGTTCATTTCGAACGTGAAGCATGTTATGTGAGGAAGTACGACCGCAGCAGGTTTTTTTATTTTGTGATAATTAAGCCATTTCTCGGTCGATTTCATTCAAACAAACTCTGAACATGCTCTAATTTACTATTGCAAAACTGCATTATGGTAATAATTTTACTGCAGCTCGCAAACTAGTTAAATATCTGAAGCGCCCTCCTCCCAAAACTGGTCTTTCGCTTTAAGCAATATTTCAATTTACCAAATATTGAGAAACTAGACGCTTTTGTGATAGCAACCTTGGCTAAATTTAAGCATTTTGCAGCGAAATAGGCAGGTATCCATCTAAGTGTTTGAACTTGATAGATCTTCTTCTTCCAAGTTTCAAACGATTTTCAAGATACAAACTACCTGGATACTTAATTGTCAGCTTCTACACCATAGTACAAGATAGTAGAAATAACAGCATGTTGAGATTATGAAACCAACACGAGAAGCAGTAGTTTACATTTGCTTATGGGGAACAATAGCTCGGTACTTGTTTGTAATTCCTCTACAAATGGAGAGACCTAATAAGTGGGAACGCTTAGTTTCCTGTCAGACATTAGACCGTAAGACAGGAATAAAGTTGTAATGGAAACGCAGGAAATTAGCTCTCTCAACACACACTTCCAATCCATTATCGTGACAAACTGCCCTGTTTCTCGCTCTAATTGCCATGTACCAAGAACAGAAACTACTTAACTTTAAAAGCTTCCCACAAACACGAGATTTGAGGGATCCCTTTCCCCTCCGGTGATCTGCATGCATAAATTCATGAGCTATGCAACAAAATTAACATTATGCATGCAGAAGGAAGTGTAAACTGATTATTAACAAAAATAAATTGATAGCACGTTTCCATCATCTAAAAAAACAACATTTATTTTGTTTATATTCTTTACCATGTTTCATAACAAAGTTTGGATTCTCCTTTTGAACACCATCTCACACTATTCATAAAACATTCCTATTGGTTATATTACAACAGACAAATGGGAGCTTTACACGAGTCCGACAGCCCACGAGTCCGACAGCTCACGAGTCCGACAGAAATGAATATAAGCCTTCTACATCGACAATTTTCAAAATGAGGTTCGAGCTAGACATTTTTACTTTCACACTCGCAAGATCGACACTGACAAATTATTTGCTCTAAGCCCGACAGCACGCAAACAGACTTACAAGACCGACTAACGTAAATATAGTGCTGTCGGACTAATAGACCAATTTTACCTAGAGTCGGTCTCATTTGCAAAATCTATGTTCGGTCGTAATCATGTGCGTTTTCATAATTTTGTCGGATTAATGAGTTGCCTGACTCTAAACCGTTTTTATGTAATGTCTATTTCGTGCACCAATTATTCAAAATGTCGGCCTCGTGAGCTCTCGGACTCGTAGGCTGTCAGACTCGTGGGCTGTCGGACTCGTCGGTAGTACCCCAGACCAATGCATGGAGCACAAAATAACTCACTCTGTGAAGAATTCATACTCATTCTATGCATCCATTAGTTGGTCCTAATCCAGGCATATTAAATTATCTAACAAAACTTACACAGACTGTTTAAGTCTGCTGTAATCATATTTGCTTTCATTTTTGGTTAACTATTCAAACATGCAGAACAGGCTCCTCATATTGATCCACCATGTAATCAAGAATGATTCTTCAACACAGTTTGTCCCTGTGCACCCCAGTGTTCTACTTTGCCCCGTCTTACAGTACTTCACCCAGGTGCTCAGTATCTTCATGCAGTACAATAGATATTGATGGTGTGAATGACCTATTAGTTGGAGATTGGTAATTATCACATGCCAGGCAATGTTTTCACACAACCTCATTATGGCTTTACAACACATAAATGGTGTCAGTGTTCACAATGTTTTCCCCGACTAAATTCAATGACCAGTAAAGCTGAGTCACTTCATGTCCTTAGGAAAAACAAAAATATTATCTCATGTTTTCATGTTTTTATGTGTGCTCTAAACATTTCACTTTTACCGTTAATTAGACGGTGTTACCGATCAAGTCAAGATTTTTTTGCTTACCTGTTATCTTCATCACAGTGGAACTAATGGACCATTTCTATTATTTAAAACTTTAACAGTGAAAACAGGTGGCAAAGAAATCCGATAAGCATCGTATATCATTATTTATTATACAATCATCTCAACTTAACCGTTGTCTTTTTATTCAGATTTTAATGAAGACAATTCTGATTTAAAAGTGAGTAAATTTCTTCATTCTGCAAGAAGTCATCAGAAATTTGCAATGGTGGTGTTAGTGATGGTTGTTGTCGCAAGCATAAATGAGTAAATTATAATATTTTTATACATATTTCCCTGTCATCTGTCCAAAATGGCCCCTTTAAATCAACGGTCATTATGTCACAATGATGATGGGCAGTTGTTTTGATAAGATAACCCCAAACAACTAATCCCCTTTGGCATTCCATAGGAGACTGGCATGACAACGTCCTATCTAAATCATATAAACAATTGCTTCTTCATAACATCACTGTGTGGTCTACATAGATTGACAGTAAGACTTCAGGGCACAGAAGAAATAGTTTTCATCATGTATCATCACATTCAGAATGCACAAAATGTTATATTCTCAAATGTCACTTTCTATGCCCATTTAATAGATATTTCCATAACATTATGAGTATGCCAAACACATTTAATAAAAAGGTCCCAATATTTATAATAATTCCACAGAATAGGCTAGTTTACTACTAGATTAAAATCTATGTACATTTCTTGCCAACAAATTGGAATCCAATCTGCATACATTAATGCTGCTATGTCAAGCAAGCCTCTGGCAAGCTTTCAAATTGTAAAGAACAACCTTTGTGTAGTGAGTACGCATAAAATTTGCATATATTAGTAAACCCCCCTAATACGCAAACTCATTGACACAGGAACCCATCCTTTGAATCATCACGATCTTGATGAAAGACTTTGTGACGTACAAACGAACAACTCCCAATTCACTTTGTATATATTAAACTCTTAAAATGGATTAAAAGTGAAATTTGGAATATGGGTTCAATAATATTTCCAAAATACGTGCCCAACTTTTTGTACAAGGGTAGAATATTTTGGAAAGACAAAATCAGGGTATCGCTCTACAATTTGTGGGTTAATTCTTGAAGTGCCTTCCCGCCTACATCATGCACCTTCTTTGGAAAAATAGAATTCACCTGACTGTAGCAACTGAGAAAACATATCCAACTTTAGCGAGAGCAAAGGAAATAAATACAAATGTCAAAGCACCCTAGAGGCTAGAAATCAACTGTCAATTAGACATGCTCACTTCTTACAGATGGACTATGCTACAGATAACTTTCAACCTTTAGAACATTTCCAAATATGGCACGAATGCCCAGAATACAATTTTCCTAATTGCATATAGCCGATGTTATATCACTTTGCAATCCCAATATCATGCACTCCATATTTGCAACATCTATTTCATGTCTAAACTTCAAGTACAATATATGCGAGCAAACATGGCTTGTCCCAAATAAATGCCATTTTAACCTGAAATGAATGAATTAACTCAACTCTCGCCAGGAAACATGCAATGTTCTATTCACCAGAAGTTGACATTCAAAGATTGAGAGGCAAAATAAATATGATGCCACATGCATCCACATTATGAGAGCTCTTTGCGATGTGGAAAATAGAAGAACTCGGCGAAAACAGTTTGTCAACGCCAAATAATACTTGTGTGAAGCTTATAAATGGCCGATTTCAAAATATTCATTGCAGTTTGCAAATACATGTAACTACAAATTTCATGGCTGAAACAAAGTGGATAAGTAACACTTTCCAGGATTTTGAAGCCATTTGTTTGGTTCAGAAAACCAGCTTCATAAGGGTTGAAGATGAAAATAAATGGCCTACTTGGACAGAGACATAAATTGATAGCTGTTAAACACCCAATGGGGAAATCAAGACAGAGAAGTGCTAAGAAATTACCATCAATTACAATATTTTCTGCTCCAACAGTTCACAGATGGTCCTTTACATTCTGCTTCACCTATCTAGTGCCTTTGCCATTCTACCAGATTAAACAAGGATAAAACTGTCACTCCAGACGACCAATTTCTTGGGTAAGTTGATAATTAAGATGCAGAAATTTGTTGATTTCCTCATTTGAACCCCACCTTTCCTCCCCATCTCACACAGCAGGCATGCCATCTACTGCCACGTGGGGTTCCACCATTTTGGATCAATTATTCTTAGACTTACGTGACCTTGAAAATGTGAAATCTCTTGAAGGTAATCAGACAATTTTAATTTTCAGGAAGAAGGATTTTGCTTTTTACCTCTAAGCCCTAGATATTCATATCAATATGCAGGCTGAATCTTGTATCTCCATTTTTAGATAATTTTCATATATAAAAAGACAAAAATGCATATAATTCCCTGCATAATGCATGTAATAAAACCAAGATTGGCAAAATACTCTCCAGTCCAGCAGGCGGAGAGCCTATAAAATTCAAACAAAACAGGCTAGAAAGTCGCACTCTTCTTCAGTGGCCAGATGCGACACGATGTGAAAATAAAATCCGTTTCTGATCATCTACATGTAAACCACCATGATAGACTTTTTTTTTTATTCAAACGGTGTAGGTTCATAAACAAATTAATCTATTCTTAAATTCTTTTATGACACAACCAAAGATTGCACAAATATTTTTATCAAAATACTGAGGGGTCTACGAGTCTTTTAAATTCGAATTCACTACTTCAGGGGCAAATGGCGTTAACATTGTATGAAGCACTATCAAAACACAAATTTTTTGCTTTGTTCACTTTTACCTACATGTAATAGCATCCAACTTTTACCCTCTACTTCATATAATCAAGTATAGCAGGCCTATGCATAGTGGGTTTTTCAGACACAACATTCCATCTCGAGATGAGTGCTACCGATTTTTAATCTCCCTCGCCTTCGGGAGCGTGTCACCTCAACAATGAAGCACCGTCGGTGGCAACCCCGTCAAAACACAACAATGCCTAAAATCGTATCATTTCTTCCCTTTAGCCCCAACATCTCCTCTGTATGCACAGCAGGTATCGAAGCCATCTTTGTGCAGATGACTCCTCTCTTCCATCATTGCAAAATTATTCTCAGCTTTGGGAGTGAGTGACCTTGACAATGAAGATCTTCTCCGTGGCAACCCAGACACAACAGGGATCCTTCCTGCGGGTCTCCATCTCGTCTTCACGCTTCACCTCATCTCGGTTCTCCTCCACAAGTCTCCCTTCATTACGCTTGGGGTGTTCCAAGGTGATCGGGTGACTCACGTCTACAACCATATTGTCCCCCCACGACTCCCCTTCACTTGACATTCACACCGAGGGGAATTTATGCCGGGGATTGTGACAAGAAATATCATACATACATCATAAACAGACAATATTTTGGGGTAGCATCAGGGCAATATATACAAACTGAGACTTGTTCATCACACCAAAAAGACAAAGAATTGTCATTCGAGCTAATGCAAATTAGCTAAATATTTGTATTTTAATATCGCAAAGAAAAGACAAACATCGCTGCAAACACTCTACACATACAATTTCAGGCTAGTAAAGCAGATAACAGTAAATAAACAATAAATTATTAAACAATAAAACAATAAATTATTAAATAAAAAATGTACACAAAGTCCACTGCTAAATCTAATTCATAATTGTAGCTCTTATTCTCAAAAAGGAGTCACATCGTTTCTGTAGATTTATCTTGTTTGACTACACTGTTCAATTCAAGTTGATTGAAAGCACTTTTGCATAGAATAAGTAAGCATACATTTAATTGAGAATAATATTTCAGGACATCTACAATCATTCATAGACTGACACTTAGAAAACATCCCCCTCTTTTTCATAACTATATGACTTCACAAAAACAACTACTTGTCTGAATGAGGGGTATTTATCCTTTCAGAGCTGGTTATCATTTCTCATTTTCAGTCGAAATCCACTAGATTTCCCTGAAAAGCCTGAAGTAAGATCTAACAAAGCAACCATTATAATTGTCTTGAGGATAAACTTGTCTTGTGGTCTGCAAGGAGAGAGAGAAAAATACAACAGCGTGGAAATTTGAGTTCAAACTTTGAAGATATATCTGAAATTTTACCTCACATAACACCACAAATCTTGCGGATACTTTTTTCATACTTCAGTTTGCGACACTGCAACAGAGAGTGTAGATTCTCATAATGCAAGAAGCAAATGTTGGCCAAATCTCTCAAGAAGAATTTTAAAATTCAAAAGTAATATGAATGTTTTACAGCAAATAAACCTATTTGAGCATTCTCAATATCCCAACCTTTTGAATTTTAAACTATGTTCAGGGACAATATATGCAAATGAATGTTACACACACATTTTGAGGGTGCTGTCATCTCTTTTGGGAAATTTCTGTGCTGAAAATATTCCTATTTCTATGTCACCAAAATATGAACTTTCTTTTAATATACATTTTGTGATTCTCTGTTTAAAATTATTTATTCTTTTACTAGAGTTATATAAACATTTTCATTTAATAACTCCTCCTTTCTCTTATAAATAGATAATAAATAAATAGATAAAACATATGAAGGATTTGTATCTTGTAATTCACTCTTGCATTAATAGAACAGGTCCAGAGTGTGAGGGTGCACCTCTTGTACTGAGTACATGCAGTCGTGCTTGAGCTGTTTTGAAAGCAAGAATGTCACGCATGACAGAGCTCAGACATGGTCTATCACATCATCATCCAGAAGATCGTCACGAGACCTTCAACAAATCTCACCAAATGGACTTAGAAATAATCCAATGTTTGGGACAAAATTTCTTCATTAAAAGGGTACAGACTGAAGTTTATCCTCATGCAATTTTCTTTGTGTATGGGGCAGTGTAATTAGTGTCATATTAGCCTTCTACAAACACAGTTATTTCTGCACTAAGATGAAAATTTTAAGATTTAAGTTTCAGCTGGATGCAGCTGATGTTCTTGTCAAATTTGAATATTTTCCTTGTTGCTTGTGACTTTATTCATTCATAGCTAATTAAAAGTTAGCAGAAAAGTTAATGATATCAAAAAGTTCACAAGTACTTGTACCCAACTGATTACTCATCCATTCATTTTTACTACATGTGCTTTTTTTTAAGTATTGGAGGTTATTTATTTTGTGCCAAACAGCCTATAAACATATTCGCAATTTCTTGCTAGATCTAAAAATAATAGTAAACAAAGTAATTAAAGAAGTATTGTTTTCATCACATGAGCTTTTGTTATCCTATTTTGGCACAGTTAAATTTTCCACAAATTTATTTAGGAATATAGAAGAGAACATCAATCACCATTGACCAGTGTGAACAAAGCAATGGGATTTGAAGAGAGATGTGATTTGAATGTTAATTAGATACAGTCTCCAGAGGCTTTCATGTATGAAGTGAGGTGTACACTGGCATATCCAAGAACTTCATGAAGACAGAAAACTCTCACAGCACTCTTCCAGTTGTCACCACTAGATGGCAGTATATCAAAAAATTTCATGACAAACTACAAATTCATGATTTTCATTTTGTTTGTTTACTTTGTATTTCATACTATCCCTATTAAAATGCATTGCTCATTTCTTGAGATCATGTGGATAATTGATTCTTAAAGAAAAATGTCTGTAGGAACGTGGTCACTATAGACAGGTTTGACAGTAATGTGAATTAACTTTATTTAATGAGTCATGTGAACGTTAAAGGAATACATATTTGGGATACATTTACAAAAAAATCACTAATTTGGTCAGTCCAATGAGTATAATATTTTAGATTGGAAGTAAATGTTTGATCAGAAATTGAATTTCCTTGTGCCATTGAATGTCTCTTTATCCATATCAATAAAAAAAATTGTAACAAAACTATTTAGGCTCCCAGATCTATTCTTAGACTGTGACTAATCACCATAAACATTCCACTTTCCACCTGGACAATGGTCAATTTTTGACCACTGATAGCCTTTCAAAGACTTTGTGTGGTCAGAAGACTTTCAAGAAAAGGCCACTACATTTCGGAAGCATGCTATAAGATTTATGCAGGTGGAGTTGGTGGCATTTTCCGAACTCTAGGTTTTAAATGGTTATGAAGCTGATAAAAATATCTCTCTAGTTTCAACCCTTACAATAAATACTTGTGTAATTTCAGATATCAACATTGTTCGGTGAAAGGTTATTAACACTCTACTGTACCATAAAATCCAATATTCTAGCATACATTAATAGCAAAATCAATAGACTTTATAAACATGTATTACATGTAGGGGGTTATCAGTTTCATGTTTTAAAAGATCATTACAAGTACGTAATTCCATGGGCACAATACATAATGAATGACAATTATTGTGAATTCATGGTCGCAAAATTTGCGAAAATAAAACCCCACTTAAAATCTCAGCTTCTACAATATACCTTTAAGTTGTATAGAATCATATCCTAATAGTGTGATAGGGTTGCTGTAAAATGCTTACGATCTATATAAGTTGTCATTTATAATTGTTTGCATAAAAGGAAATTCCACTAGATTGCAAGAAGAGGAAAACCCATTTGTCATATGGTTCAAATTGGAAATAATCAATCATATCAAGCCAAATTTGGAATTGGATGTTTATATCAAAAGCATATTTGCCCTAATTGTTGATTCATAATATAAATAACTGATCTAAATCTTGACAATTTGCATACAGGTGTAATTGACCAGCCTGAAATTGATAATTCCTATTTATACAGTGTGTCTCAATAAAAACGTAACACTTTTGAAATGGTTGGCAAATTGAGCATATATAGTTTTATGAAGAAATGTTGATATGTATAGAAAGCTGAAAGATCGACCTTTCTTATG
>BQKZ01000069.1:211568-222267 GCA_036244855.1 Temnopleurus reevesii
CAAAGCAGTGACCAGCCTTCTGGTATATGTAAAGATAATAATAATTATATTGGATGGCTTCATTTCATGAAATACCGGGAATATTGCACTCGTTAGGGCCAATATTGCACTCATCTTTGATTCATGCAATATTGCCCTAACTCGTGCAATATTCCCTGGTATTCCATTTATTGCCATCCAATATTATATAAATATTCTAGCATACATAATAGCAAAATCAATAGACTTTATAAACATGTATTACATGTAGGGGGTTATCAGTTTCATGTTTTAAAAGATCATTGTACCTAGTTCCATGGGCACAATACATAATGAATGACAATTATCGTAAACTCATGGTCGCAAAATTTGTGAAAATAAAACCCCATTTAAAATCTCAGCTTCTACAATATACCTTTAAGTTGTACAGAATCATATCCTAATAGTGCTTACAAGCTGTATAAGTTGTCATTTATAATTGTTTGCATGAAAGGAAATTCCACTAGATTGCAAGAAGAGGAAAACCCATTTGTCATATGGTTCAAATTGGAAATAATTAATCATATTAAGCCAAATTCGGAATTGGATGTTTATATCAAAAGCATATTTGCCCTAATTGTTGATTCATAATATAAATTAACTGATCTAAATCTTGACAATTTGCATACAGGTGTAATTGACCAGCCTGAAATTGATAATTCCTATTTATATAAAGTTACAACGTTGACCTACAAGCTGTACCCAAACTAAAACTTTTAAAGTACACATTTATGAATTTCACCAGAACATATCCCTAATTCCCTAAACATAGGCTAAGGAATCGGGTGGGGTTGTGGGGTTGAAGCATCCCCCCCCAAAAAAAAAATATATATATATAAATATGCAACTGGAGCAACGGAAAGCAGATGTGGCTGCCCTTCTTGAAAATCTACAAATCTTTCTAAGCCAGCACTAGAAATTACATACTTTGACAATTAAGTACTGTTTATAAAAACAGCACTGAGGACAAATTTATCCTTAATCATAAAGTGTAAACTTGTATCTGACATACATGTTATGACCTGATGGGATGAATCATTCTTTGAAAGCCTCGACTTTTGAAAGTTTACATCAATATTTCTGGCCAGTGGTGTGAGAGAGAGAATACAACAAACATTCTCCACTTGGAATACATGTAATTAAACCATTTATTACAAGAAAAGTGATAAATCAATATTTTTCATGCTTTCAAATTCTGGAAAATAAATGAACAGTTGGTTCCTTAGAGTGATAAGGGTGAGACATGTCTGTATACTTTAGCACTTCAGCAAATATTGACCATTCCCCCTTCTTGTAGCGCCACTGGCTCCCATGTTTGATAAACAGACGCTTTGAACATGGTCAGATATTTGCATCCCAATTTAGTTGCGAAAATATGAGTGCTTTTAGTCCCAGTCATGTACAAAGTTACGAGCAGGTTGTATGCATCCCAAGGACTATGCGTTTGTTTATTTGCACCCCACTCCTGCTTTTATTTTAAAAAGCTAGATGCACACACAAAAAAAAACAATTTTCTCTCGATGTATCAAAATTATAAATCACAACGATTGATTGGAGTTCAATAAAATATATCAGACTAGTATTCCCTGGGTGTTCAATAACAAAGCACTAGATACACAAGTTTGAATGGGGGATAAGACTGCTGATATTTAAGAGCAAAAGCTGTGAAAAATAAACTCAAATGAATTGCTTTTCATTATGTCTACATTTATTCTATATTCAAAGAGCCCATTTGTTGCTAATGAGGACTAATTCATCCCCTCACCAAGGCATAAATGGGAAAGAAGTGATAATCACGTCAATGCCTGTCTGTTGGTGTTCATATACCATTTCTCACAGTTTTCAAACAAATTCTCTGATCCTAAACAAACCACTAATCCGAAGTATACATAAGCAAATTCACATGAAGAACTGAACAAGGATAAAACCGGAAACTGTATAGATCTACTGTATTCCTCAGTTTTCCTCATGTTTGTTAGAAAATTATATTTAGCCATTCCAGGGAAAATGTCACATGAAACACATCAGAAATGTGTAATATCTGTAGAAAGAAATTATCAAACAATAATTAATTTTGTTTAAATATTGTGAAGTAAAATTGAAAACTATTATTTACATCAATATTTCTTTAGAGAACAGTTTTTATACCACGTGTATGACATAGAATGAATGACTACAAAAAAAAAGTCTATCAGTTTGTTCTTTACCCAAGATTTTCTCAATATTTGAGAAAACAAAAATATGGGAATTTTTAACTCCCTGTCCTCACATATCAAGATAAAACTTAGCACTTTACATCAGAGAGGACTCCCTCGGGAAGCATAATTATTGATGAGGATCGTCCCACCACAACTCAAATTTAACACAATCAGTCAACTTAGCCAATGCAGACAATTTTTCAAGATTGCTAACATTTAGAAAATTGTCCCCTTGTGTCTCATTGTGCAGTTGATGAACAAGAAAAACACGGAAATTCTTTGGCAGAAAGAGAAATTACCAATCAAGAGCTTTAGAGTTTGTTTATCCGGTTTCTGTAACTTGTAAGTTTTTTCTAAATTTCTTGCTTGTTTTGTTATTTGGCTTAAACTGATAAATCACAAAAACCCAATTTGGCTTTTGCTCTCGTAACAATACTAAATACCTTGATTCCCTGCGAGTTGCTTTGGGTATTTCTTGTTAAATAGTTTTCTGCATTGCTTCAGTTATAGTACTTTTATGAAATCTTAAGCGTATAAAGGTCCGTGGACGGTCAACGAAAAGAATACAAGTACGTATGTTGTCTTTAGATACATGAATAGCTTTCGGAAAATTGTCAGTCCAAAGTCTCTTATACCTTCTTCTTCCTTTTCTTTACATATATATTCTTACACCATTCACAATTCACGAATAAAAGTCATACCACATAAAGGATAAAATAATAATAATAATAATAATAATATGTTTTATTTACCCAGGGTAGCCACATTCAGCTGTAATTAGCTGCTCTTCCAGCGGGCCCTGCATAACATAAAGTTATTATTACCCTTCTCCTTTCTTTAATGCCGAGCGCCTGGCAAGAAGGCAGATGGTCCCATTTTTATAAGTCTTTGGTATGACTCGGCCGGGGATCGAACCCACGACCTTCCGTTCATGGGGCAGACGCTCTACCACTGAGCCACACAAGACTAGCCTTCCATTTAATGTCACCTCTATGCAGGTCCTAGGACAAGTGTTCTGTATGTAAATGTAGGAGTGGGAAAAGTAGACCCACTCTTATCAGACTGAACCTTCCTTGTACTTTGTAAGCCTCACCTTTATTTACCTTCTCATTTAAAAAAATGTATGGATTTTGTTTGAAATAAACAACAATCGACTATTTTATTGATTAACACATGTACATGTATATGAAGGCTAACCACCCATATTACATTAACCCTTTCTACATCAACAAAAAATTGAACATGCATATTTCATGCATTCAAAAAAAAGGTCTTTGATCATCACCTGCTATAATGGACAAGACAGAAACAAGTAATAAAATATAATCTCCTCTGCTATATCTCATGCTTTTAAAAAATATTTCAGAATAGACAAATCTAAATAATATTTTTATGCCCGTTGCTCAAAATGACGAAGGCGTAATCTATTTGGCACTACAAAACCAGAGTGGATTTAAAAGCAATTTCCTGATATAACTTCGGTGATGATTTGCCAACCTATTTTCCTTCAGATGTCCTTGAAATTCAGAGTTCATGAGGATTGTGGTGCATGTATAAAGACCTAGGATCCCCACAAAGTTAAATATAGCAATAATTAATATGCAGGGTATGCAATAATGCTGCAGGCTAGTCTTGATTTCCAATCTTGAACAGACCTCGTCAACCCTGAATATTATTGCATCAATAGATTTGTTTCAACTAGATCATAGAAGTATTATGGCCAAATGGTTCATATTCTATGAGAAGGTCATGGGTTCAAATCCATGCCAAGGAGTTTTTATTTCATTTATCAAATAATTTTATCCATATTGTGCTGCACACAACCCAGGCATGTAGGTACAAACAGCTGCTGTTTGTACCTCTATGACCCAGGTGAGATGAATGGGTACCTTCGTGTAGCAGGAATATTTCTTGAAATGCTTAAATGCTTGTGGCAGCAGGTGCTAAAGCCAGGGTAGTATGAAATAGCAGAAAAGGTATCTCGAGTAGCGAACAGAATAGATATATGGACTATTACTGTTCTTACGTAGCAAAAAAGGGAAATAGATTTAAGCTCACCAGAACACCTTCCATCGACCTGTTTCGTCTGAGACCAAGCAACATGAGCAAAAGGGAGGTAAAAATCTAGGTTACGGTGTATCGTAGGACATTCCGACAATAACATGACGTAAAACCAAACTGGGTCTGTGGATGAAACTAATCTGGTACACCCCCTATCTATCTCTCGGCCACAAGCCAGCCCCCTGGAATCGATCTGTTGGTGGCAATAGATAGAAGTGGGCAACAAAAGCAGGGCAGAGAGTGATCAATAGCACCTTTCAGCATCTCACAATTGGAAGAATGGGCGCTACATGAGCACCATTACGTGATTACGGCAAACAGATGGCCCAAAGAAAGGGGCACGCTCCCTACCAATAGATTATGCTTATGAGCCTCTCACATGAACCATAGGCTGCATACATTTCTAATTGAGAAGCACTTATTGTTTGGCCAGTATGTGCTCATAGCTGCATGTCCTTCTCACTGATACAATCATCGGCACCTAACAATAATACAACTATTTCATCATTAGATGTTAAATATTGTAAGATGCCTGGAACATGAACACTGCAATACATGCAGAAGCAGAGATATGCCACAGACTGGATTAACATGAAAACAAATCCCTTTACTTGAGATTTTAGTCCATTATAATAAGTATCACAACTATTATCTGTAAAAAGATTTTTCTCAAGTGGGATAACAATGAAATAAATCTGTGGCACAACACAGACATATTAAAAAATAACGGATATGTAAGTGTGATGCTATTGGAATATGCAACATCTTTGCTGACCCAGTCATGGCAGTTTCACAGAATATATGTTCAAGCGAACATACTCGATGCCTTCAAAACTCAATATTCAAATCATAATTAATTGATTGATCACACTTGGGTGCGAATACCTATAGGCATACTTGATAAAATTAATTCTGTTGACAGCCAAGTGTCGAAATACAACATGTGGAACATGGTGAAATGAGTGAAATTAAGACCTAAAAAGATTGATATTTACAACATTTTTAGTAATATCTTGAAAAGTTCTTCTTGAAATGATGTTGGTTTTCAAAACAATTTCTTGATTGCATTTAAAGCAACTGCATATCTATCACATGTCATGAAATACCTAAATATTTACCATGCATCATAACCTTCAAATGTCATTTGATGTCTTTCTATCGAATTACTGGCTTCATGCGGCACAAAACATCAAACATCAAAGGATGCATAAAATTAATTAATTCTATTGTTCATCTTTTCAATGACACCAGATGATTCCCATTTATGTAAGCAGTTATATCACTCTACTCCGTTGGTATCTCTTTGGTAGAAGCATAAACCTAGTCCGAGGTGGTAGGTGTATGGTAGAAGTGTTGCAGGAAGTGCATTTACAGTCTGATGAACTTAGATTCTTTACTTTTACAGTATAAATTGAAATAAAGGTAACATATTCCCACCATGTCCCATCAAAGCTTATGTGAAATGCATGCGTTTTTGCGGATGTGGTGGACTGTGTTAACATTATTTCAAACAATACTGTAAATCAACAATAACCTTTCAAAAAACTGAATAACAGTGCAAAAATATAATAATATTTATAACAATCTGAGTAATAATGATAAACTAAACATCAAAATTCAAAGCTAAGTTGCATGAATGCTTTACAAATCTGGAAAATCTATCTTACATATGTCAACATTTTTTGGTCAATTATGTTGACTATTCACGTAATGTCAGCATGTTTGTACCTCATAAATTGTGCCAATGATTTACTCAATTTGCAGCAAAGTTCATGGAAGTGTGAAATAGGTTCAAACAAAAACTATTCACTGACTTGCTTCAAACCAATTTCACTTTTAATATGTATAAAAAGTTCAGGTCTCACTTTAACTAAATCAATCATTTAGATACATTTGTAGATCATTCACACTTAGCAATACAAATAAGAAACAAAACTCAGCAGCATTGTTCGACAACAAATTTCATCGAGTATGAAAGGGGCTTGGGTAATCATTTTGACTGCTCCTGTTTGAAAAGAGCATACTTCACACTTTGCCTGAGGTATATCAAACACTATACGATTGTTTGTTACAAGACTCAAATGTGCGAAACCCGTTTGTTATACTGGGGGTTTGTAAATCATACAGGGTAGTGGTGTGTCAATCATGAACCAACAAACGGAAGAGCCCTTTGATTGCATTGCTATGGTTTCAGGGATGTGCAATCAGGTTGTGTATGGAGGTGTCAAACATGTCACTTCTCCTTTCTTCTTGTAATAACGAGTTTGAGAATCAGGTTTTAATTTTCTGGAAGTTTATTGCATTAAAATTATCTCACTCTCAGTCTATATGAGGTTGGAGAAAACAAGAATCAAATTATATTGGAGGAGTTCAAGCTTAATTTTTTTCAGGATGCACCTCCATAGGTAGCCTCTTTCACCTATGGCTCTGATTAAAATGTTGAAGAGACAAAATTTTGGTCATATAACCCAAGTTCTCTTCACAAAATGAAATAGTTAATTATGCTAAATTGTATGGCTATGTCATATAATTAGAGGCCTTTCATTATACAAACAATTTACAGTTTTGTAATACCTGAACTTCATGAGTGAATACAGCACCAAAGATATTAGAGATCTCAGATTTTCACAGACGAGTAGCATACGAGACCAATTATTCGTTAAAAATTCATTATCAATACTAAATCATGTAGATCATGTTAAAATATATTTGATTCAACTGATATCTTTTTAACTAACAATATCCTGAAATATTAAAAACTTTTTAAAACACTATTGTAAAGGATGTTTCAGAGCTCAGAGAGCCTATATGTATTTGAACCAATTGAGAGGGTGCGTATTTGTATCCTACGTATGCTGGCCATTGATGTTGTCTACACATTGCGGCATCTTGGTATAGAGAGGTACTTACAAGTATTATGCGGTAACACAACTACAAATGTTTAGTTGGTTTTATCTTGAAATACACAAGTGATTATCATTCCAGCATTAGTCAAAGATTTGGACTCTTGGAGTTTACTTGTGTCATAATACTGGCAAAGTATCTTAGTTTAATTTTGATACTCACCATAAGTAGTTTTGTGGTATTCCTAACACCAGTTGTCCAGTTGGGAACAATTGAACTACAATACTAGGAATCTTTGCATATATTTTTGTCAATATGTTGGGCCAGCCTCAGGAAAGCTCTCTAGTTGTCAGGAAAAACCTCCCTATACATATAATTTATTATAATGCATAAAGTTTGCATTTATGTAACCTGCCTATTGCCAAATGAAACATAAAATTTGATTGGCTCATGTGCAGTGTGTTTTGGACTTCGAACAATTTATTTTCATGAAACTATATTACATTGTTTCAATCAGTGAACAATTAAAATGTCCTTGCCGAGAAAAGATTCCTCAGCTCATGTTAACATAATACTGGTACACTCACTATCTCTCGCAACATTTGTGAATCGCTGTTTGGCAGTCGGGTAAATATGAATTGAAAAAGTTGTTTCACAGGTTATGCATAAGTGTAGTTTTTTCATGTTTAACAGAAAATCTTATGTTACATCACCAAATCACATTTTAGTTCTGACTGACATAATTAGCATTGTCTATGAAAATTTAACCCTCAGCTGATCAGGGGCAAACTTCCGTTCATTTCAAGGTGCGGCAACACTCTTGAAATTTAGTTCCCATTGCATTTCATAAAATTTCATATTTTATCAGCATACCGGTACGTGCACACATTATTCACTGAACTCAACACACAAACACACTATACTATTCACTGTTAAAACTAGGCGCGACACAAGAGCGAGTACCGGAGCGTGAGGTGCAAGGCATGGGGTGGTAGCGGGGTGCAAGCGGGGTGCAGAGAGGGTCAACTGGAATCGCTCACCCCAAAAACTTTCTATTTCCATACCACACGATTTAAAATTATCGACATATCAACTGATTTTTAGTACAAACAGTTGCACAATAATTAAACTACTTGATTCATACAAACTCACCACTCGATTAGGTCACACTCTTCGTAAACTTGAGTAGATTATTCAATAGATTCAAAGCGGCAATCAAACGAAGAACGTCACACCAAAGTCATGTATGATCCACGTAAATTACGGGAAATCGGTGTATCTATTCATGCACCTGTGTAGCAGAATGTAAACATAAATGGTGGAGACTCGCGCCAGCATATTGGGGGAGGGCGTTCCCCTAGCCGGTTTTATTTTCTTCTCTCTCTTTTTTTTCGGGTTTTTTTTTCTTAACGAAGGACAAAAACTTGACGAAACTGTTTAGAATACAAAATATTTTCAAAGTATTTTTTGTTTGTTTCCTACTCAAATATGGAAGTGGTCGTTAACCATGGACCTATAGGTCCATGTTGTAACCAAGAGATAACCCCGTTATATTCCGAACAGTTTCTATAGTCTGAGGACATCCAATTAACAAGGGTCACTGATAGAGCCGCTCTACTAAAATAGAACAAAATTAATTAATAAACAATTAATAATTATTTTTTTTTAATCGATAAATATAAACTTCACTCGATCTCAACGATTTGAATCAAAGATGTATTGTACTATATGTCTGAGAACAATTATTCTTAGTAGGCCTGAATATTCCGAACAGTTTCTATAGTTTGAGGACATCCAATTAACAAGGGTCACTGATAGAGTCGCTCTACTAAAATAAAACAAAATGAATTAATAAAGAATTAATAATTAACAAAAATAGATGGATAAATATCAACTTCACTCGATCTCAACTATTTGAATCAAAGATGTATTGTACTATACATGTGTATGTCTGAGAACAATTATTCTTAGTAGGCCTGAATAAAACTGTCATTTTGAATACAAAATGTAAATTGCATCAAGATTTCAGATGTCGACAGTAAAAAAAATACATTAAGATTAGGAGAGTCGGTGCATGGCGAATCACTCGTGTTTTATAACAATAATGTCTTATTTACCCAGGGTAGCCACATTCAGCTGTAAGTGAGCTGCTCTTCCAATCCAGCGGGCTCTGCATAACATAAAGTTATTATTACCCTTCTCCTGACTTAAATTCCGAGCGCCTGGCAATTGAGAAGGCAGATCATGGTCCCATTTTATAGGTTTTTGATATGACCCGGCCGGGGATCGAACCCACGACCTTCCGTTCATGGGGTAGACGCTCTACCATGAAACGAGCCACACATGACCGGTTGTCATATTTTTTTTAATGAAGGGAGAAATTGTCAAACCAAAAGAGATGCCTTGATCGGTTTTGAATAAAGCTTTGTTATGTATTTAGGAGGGGAAAAATGAAATGAATTCAGGCATGTATAAGAAATTAAAGGACACTCTTTCTTGGTATTTAACTGACGTCGTTTGACTTATTAAGATCACTCCGAACTTTTACTCGTCTGTATGAATTTAATGATGGATTTTAAAAGGAAAACTTTTCTTAAGAATACGAGGAAGACAGTAAACATGGTAACTAAGTTACCTAGAGGTACATACAGTCCAGAATTTATGTACCTTTCTCATAAAGTGAAATGGAAGCGCAGAGTGTTTTTAACGATCCCGCCCATACCATTACAGGGTCTCCATTTTCGCGCTACATCATGTTTAACGCGGTTCTTCTCCCGCGGTAATTACTCAACCGCCTCTGTAGTCACGTAAGGCGACACCGTCCTCTCACAAAATATTACTCAAGAGATTGATTAAAGTTATAGTCAGGTGATGATATTGCAAGAGAGTAATGGAAAAGACGTGTTAAAAGGTTTTGGTGAGCGTGTTTGACATTGTGAAGGCGTCTGCTATCCAGGTACAACTTCAATAAGTTTTTATTGTGTATGCACTGAATGCCTGGGGCACCCGTCCCCTTATACCTTTAAATTAGTGATTGCTAAGCCACCCCCCCCCCCCTTCAGTGCGATCACAGTTTGTTAGTGCCGTGTAAGCTTTTTCAAGCAGTGATATTTCCAGTTTTAATGTTTTAAAGGTTCATCATTCTGAAGGTGCTATATAATCTAAGAACTAAATTATAGATATATACTCATTCTAAACATTTGATTGATCTTCTATATTAAAATCATTTTTGTGGAATCTGATGGTGAGACTGAAAAATAACTTGCACACCCCTTTTATCAAGCCCATAGGCCTATAGATCATTGTTAATAATAGGTAGCTATATACACAAAGAATGGTGTCTTCAATAAGTGTTAATGAAGAATATGGGGACCGTTGAACAAGATTGTTTGACTGTCTCAACGACTTTGGTGAACATCTGACCATTACCACTGTCGTCGTTGTATTCGTCGACGTCGTCATTATCATCATCATCATCATCATCTTCATCATTTTCATCACCATCGTCATTATCATAATTCTAACTACCACAACTACCACCACTACCACCACCATCATCATCATCATCTTCTTCTTCT
>BQKZ01000069.1:222566-234902 GCA_036244855.1 Temnopleurus reevesii
CTCCCCAATCGAGGAGATGTCAAACAGAAAAAAAGTTGTCACCTCAATGGTAGCAGTCCCTCTGATATTTGGTGCCCTTTATCACCTCATTTTTGGTGCTCCCTAGCTCGGATCCAAAATGCCCCCACCCCTGCCCTCCTAAGCTGCGCGCATGATCACCATCATCATCTCAAACAGCAGCAGAAGCAGCATCACCACCACCAACGCCACTACGATCATCATCTTCATTACTATCACCATCGTCATCGCTGTCATTTCTGGTATCGTCATCGCCTATTTTAGCAAAATGTGCAGTGCGTCTTTATAGTCTATGTATATCACCAAATCATCTGCAGCCCTTCGGTTTATCACAGTTCTGGACAATCCTTGAGACATAAACGTTCTCTTGACCTAATGCGGCCATTCGACAATTGGTGTCGACCTCAGTTTTGGTACATTATGAGAGACTCGAGATAGAGCGCATCCACGTGTTTAATAGATAATAAAAGTCAACGATGATGATGATGACGATTATGACTATGATGATGATGATGATGATGTTTAATTTAGTATACGACATCGTATTTTTGTTAATTTATTCACCGGTATTGCATTACATTGTATTCTAGCGCTTTGGTTTTAATACGCTATTTTGCTAAATCTAGCTTTCAGAAGGATTTTTTGCTCCCATGAACCTATATCAAAGTTTGGGTGAGATTCTTTTCGAAAAATATTTTTGCGATGATATTGAAATGGAAAATTAAACAAATCTACCTCATATTACAGAATTTTGGAATGGAAAACATAATAAGGGAAAGAAAATCATGTGCAATTTTAAAACAAAAACCGGTGAAAAATCTTCATATCTGGATGCGTGCATGCCTTCAGTAGGGGAGAAAGTGCATGGGGTTGGTACGTTTACCTTTCAACCAATCTCTTGAAGAAAAAGAAAAAACACATAAATGTTGTCACAAGCTGGCGCTGTTTGCATCCAATCTGCAATCTGCAAGGGAACCTGTTTGGAATTTGTGGGAAATCAGCCGAGAGATATTCGCTGTTCAAATTCAAAAGATGGAACATCCTTCAATATTTTTGTGCTGCAGGATTTTTCAATTTGTTATTTGTAATCTGATTCAGGAATGATGGTGCGTGCAATAAGTCTTTTACTTTTATGTTAACCTGTGGACACAATGGTAAAAAGGAAGTGAATACTTTCATAAATGTAACCTACATATATTAACAATGGGAACAGAATTGAAAGCTATTGTTTTTACGCTTTTGGTTCTAAATCCATCATAACGATTATCAAAATCATTACATCGTCATCATCTTTGATTTGATTGTATTTGATTTATTCATCCGTAGCAATTTTCATACATGACTGGATACTTTATAAAAGCCGACATGGCTTTATCATCATCATCATCATCATCATCATCATCATCATCATCATCATCATCATCATCGTCGTCGTCGTCATCATCATCATCATCACCACCACCACCACCACCACCACCACCACCGTCATCATCATCATCATCATCATCATCATCATCATCATCATCATCATCATCATCATCATCATCATCACCATTGTTAGGCTATTGTGTTCTGGACAGGATAATTGTGAGGTGAATATGTCGGCTGCTTCTTTGCTCCGATAACCTTTGCATTTCCTACTTCTTGCGAAAGCGAATCTTTTAAATGCTCTAATGATTCCACTTTTTCCAATTTTCTTTCATAAGAAGTAGTATGCTGCAATTGAAATTCTTTATATGATATATTATGAAACAATTTTCATTTAGAAATATGATTTGAAGATGACTTGATACACAGCGTCACGGTAAAACGCATGATTTATGCATTGTTGTAAACAAACAACAAAACAAGGATAGCAATATGCTCGTTAACTAAAAGATGCAACAATTTTAACATGCTTACCACCGAAAGCTTGCCCGAAGCTTATCCGACATAGCGACAAATATGCAAGCTGTTTTCAAAGAATATCAGTCCAATTGTTACAAATAGATTGAGGGAGTGAACGTAATTATGTAACTATGTTCGTTTGCAAGTAGCGTGCATATATTTGAAACTATTCATAAGCATGATAAACGCACGTATCAAAACGCAAACATTTTTAATCAGAAGTAGGAAGAATGTCATCAAACATATCTATACACAACAAAATAAATGATGATAGAACTTGTCATGCTTCAATGAGTCACAAAAGGGTAACGTTTTGCCGAATAGGCGGGTTAGGCCTATACTTCAAATTATAATTTTTGAATTATAATTCAAATTTATGTGCGTTTCCTGCTACCGAACGTAGTTACGCGGTATTCCTTAAACCGTTTGATAATAAGACCGCGATCCAGTTTGCATACATTACATGTTGCTACGTCGGGCAAGTCTCGGGCAAGCTTTAGGGTTGTCAAGAACAACCTTTGTGTTAAAGATATGCATAAAATTAGCATATATTAGTAAACCCGCCTATTCAACATATATTTTAACGCATGAACGATCTTGACTGTTCATGTTAATCGAGTCAGAGATAAATAACGTGTCTTTGATTTGATATGTTTCGTTAACAGGACCAAAGCTGTAGAAATATTACACGAGCAAAATGATACCCCAATTTATAAGAAGAGATTGGTTGAATTCCTTTTCACCAAGCTGTATTATTCATGTATAACAAAGGGAACAAAAAGGGAAAACTAGTGTTCTTATCCATATGGTTATAAAATCATCACCACCACCAAGATCATCATCACCATGACGATGATGATGATGATGATGATGATGATGATGATCATCATCATCATTATCAACAATAACAACAGCAACAAATCTAACTGTTAAATGATACCTGCTCTAAATCTGATCTTATGCTTATATCATGTTTATCATCATCATCATCATCAACATCATCATCACCATCTTTATCACTACAATCATCTTCATCATCACCACCACCATCATCACCATCATCATCATCATCATCATCATAATCATCATCATCATCACTATCATAAGCATCATCAGTAGCTTCACCATCATCAACAATAATAACAACAGCAAAAACAGGAGCAAATATTTGACTATTAAAATGATGAAACATGTTCTAGATATAATCCTAGCTTCATGAATTATGTTCATCTTTATAATCATCATCATCATCATCATCATCTTGATCACCATCATCATCATCATCATCATCATCATCATCATCATCATCATCATCTCCTTCATTACCATTAGCACCATCATCACCATCATCATCATCATTATCCTCACCATCATCATCATCATCATCATCACCAACACCATCACCATCATCTTCATGATCACCACCACCACCACCATCATCACCATCATCATCATCATCATCATCATCATCATCCTCATCACCACCATATTCATCATCATCACCACCACCATCAGCAGCAGCACCACCAGTAGCATTAACAGCAAAAACAAACACAAATCTTTGACTATTCAATGATGATACCTGTTCTAAATATAATCTTGTNTCCAGTGTTGTTTGTGCATCTTTCCATTCTTGTTTTATTCATTAGCTACCTAAAATCTGTTGAAGTAATCCATTAAAATCAATAAAATGAAAAAAGATCCCCCAAAAATTACCTTACAAAAGAATAAGAAGAATTTAAAGCAAATTTTTGTGACCATAGTCCCATATATGCAATTTTTTGTTTGTTGATTTTATTCTCCGTAAGAAGGTCAAATTGCAAATTGTTTTATATTAGATGATTGTCTGTAATATAAAGAAGACTCAGTAGTAATTTCAGATATTCACTTTGAACTATGAGGGCACAGTGCGACTTCAAATTTTGGGGCTCTGTGTCTTTCCGTGGTGAAAATGCCCTAAAGCATCATCAGTAGCTTCACCATCATCAACAATAATAACAGCAAAAACATGAGCAAATATTTGACTATTAAAATGATGAAACATGTTCTAGATATAATCCTAGCTTCATGAATTATGTTCATCTTTATAATCATCATCATCAACATCATCATCTTGATCACCATCATCATCATCATCATCATCATCATCTCCTTCATTACCATTAGCACCATCATCACCATCATTATCTTCATCATCAGCATCATCACCATCATTATCATCACACCATCATCATCATCATCATCACCAACACCATCACTATCATCTTCATGATCACCACCACCACCACCATCATCATCATCAGCATCATCATCATCATCATCATCATCATCATCATCATCATCATCATCATCATCATCCTCCTCATCACCACCATATTCATCATCATCACCACCACTACCATCAGCAGCAGCACCACCAGTAACAAATCTTTGACTATTCAATGATGATACCTGTTGTAAATCTAATTTTGTGTTTGTGTCGGGTTTTATTCAAGCTAAATCATGGACAGCAACAGTTCACTGAACAAAACTCCTTGAAATCATTTAAAATATAATAATGAATAAATGTCAGACCATTTCTCAATGTATTCAATGTATAAAACTGATCTTTACATAACATTGTTTACTAGAAGTCACTTCATCTTGATCGAATCAATTCCCAAATACAAGCAATTATAATTTTACACATCAAACATGTTACTTTTCATACAAACACATGAATTTACAAGCTAAATGATCTTGGAAGTGACTTCATACAATACTTTATTTGATGAATCAACGAATTAAAAATGAAATTATTAAAAATATGCAAAATAACTATTCCTACCAGTGATCCTACCAGTGATGAACTTTAAACAAATTATATATTTCTATTTCCTTCAAATCTATTAAAAATCTATTTCAGTTATTGAACTATCGGGATGAGATATATTAAGGGAAAATTTGCAACAACAATCAAATATATTTCCTTCATATATTCATATATTTACTAAGGGAATTTTAATTTTTGATAAACAAGACAGTTGATTTCAAGGACTTAGGGATGGAATGATGTAATTTCATGACACTTGATTCCATTGAAATATATTTTGTTGATTTGAAAATGTCCAAGTTTACGCATAAAATCCACGATAGAGTGATTTACAAATGTCATTCACTGGAAAATGTAGTATTCATACAAGAAATATCTTCAGGTGCATATAATATAGATATAACATACATGTTTTGATGTGATGGCATGATCATACAAAACATTAAAAACCTATCACTGCCGTATTTATGGGGAAAAATCAAACCATAAAAGGCTTGGCCGTAGAATGGAAAGCTTCATGTTCTACGACCCTGAATATCCTTGTGCTGATTTGGAATAAATATAATCAAATTTTACTGTGAATACACATAGGGAAAAACTTTTTAAAAAGTATATATACATATAATGAACGATATGGTTAGCTTAAATGAGTTGATCAGAATATAACATCAAATGAAGCCAATTATTGAATACAAATAAGAATTCATGTTCCTTTAAAAAACCTTCATATTCTCTGTCCCTCCAATTATCCATTCATCACCAATTGAATATATTAAAAATTATAAAAATTATATTTCTTAACCCAAATCTAGTTATAATACAGTTTTTCAATCGTCAATAAATTACACAAATTACATAAACATTACCAACAACATCACTACATGTACTTGACAATGGTATATCTTTACATAAAACACTTGAGACCTAAGAAAGAAAAATAATAGTAGTCTATGCTGTATTGCACCATATTTGTATACTATGATAGATGTTGTATCCTCTAAGTATTTATCCAAAATATTCACAGTTTATTGTTCTAAAAGTTTCAAAAAGTGTGAAAACTCATTCGACGGATTTGGCTTTGATTAGGCACAAATTGGCTAGCATTGGGAAAAAATAGCACATACATGGCTCCAGATCACAAAAAGGAAATTCATTATGAATATATCACTTCATTAGCAAAGAATCAATGCCCTTTGAGCCTAAAAAAATAAAATCACAAAACAATGCAACAGGAATGTATATACAGTGGAAACTCAGTATAACGAGGTGCTTGGGAGTATCAAAAGTACCTTTTTATAGCAGTAATCTCTTTATAGCAGAGTAAAAAAAACTATAAGTTATAAAGAGCTGGAACAAGATTTTTCACTGTGTTATAGCAGATATTTAGTTATAGCGAGTTTCCACTGTATTACACAAGGGAGAGGCTGCCTCAGATGTCCGTAAGTGTACAAGTACAAACAATCAAGCTCGTAGCAAACGAAATAATAATTTTAAAAAAATAAACAATTAAAAAAAAAAAAATCAAAATTAAAATGTATCTGTACTGCAACATAAACATATTACATGATTTACTGTAATTGAGATACATTGATTCATGTAATCTCTATCATTCAACATAATCAAGTTACTTTATTTTCAATTTGAAACCATCAATGAATGTTCGCAATCTAAACACAAATTCCACATTGATAAACCTAAATGGTAACAAAAGCAATATGATTGAAGATTATAACACACAATTAATTTTGGCATGTGAAAATTTCATTGTCTATTATTTCCTGTGAAAACAGAGGATGTGAAATATTTAAACATAGTGAATACAAATGATGTTCATTACTTTATCTAAAACTTTCAAATAGTAACTTTCTTTTCCTTGATATGTTGTTTTGAGGTATCATGTATAAATAAATAAATAAATGCAGCAAATGATGGTTGTTTACGATAAAAGAATATTGTTTAGTTTTATAACTATTTTCAAGGCTGTGGAACTTGCTCTCATAAATAATCTTGTTGTTCACTTTGGCTTTTAAATACATTTTGCAACATGTTCCTTGACTAAAGTTTTGAGAACGAAAAATTACAAGAAAGAAAAGTGAATCCTTTGAAACAATGGTATCAACTTCTGATTTGAATAATAAATAGAATGTACAATTTAAATTTAAGTAAGCTTAAACTAAGAAATGAAACCCAAGCACCAATATGAATCTGTTAAATAAATAAAGAGAAAAATCTTCAAAATTCATTGACTACATAATAAGATTTGTCCTAATCATATATTAAAGCAAAGATTAAATCCCACATATCTCGATGCTTCTTTAATTTCTACAAACATCAAATGAACCAAATCGGTACATTCAATAGAATATGGAATATTCAGAAAAAAACTGCGAAACCACAGATTATTGCTTAGATTTGTAATTCCTGATTTTGGAACATAAATAACCCCTTTTGTTCTTTTGCAATGGAGTACTGCATCCCTTTACATACAGGTATTCATAGAATCCCTCAATAAAGCATCTTGCTCCATTGTCTCTCTTGCTGGAACAATCCATTGCAGCATGTAGTTGTTAATATGGATTCCATACAAGGAATATCCAAAGACACTGCACACATAACATACATATCCATAACTCTCACTTCTTATGCATATATGTTCACTTCAATGACAGCGCCAAATATGCCCCATTTCACCAGCTGGTACCGAAGCCAAACCCTTTGAGCAGTATTGTGCTTCAGCTGGCCCATACAAGTCCTAGTCCAAGTGGAGTTCCATACTTGCAGTTGGTACAGGAGTCTTCAGAAATTGATCGCATTCCACCTTTGACCACATCAGTGTCTGCTACTGAATATATGTTGGCTGCAAAAAACTATCTCCTCTTTAAAGATGAAGGCTTGCATTCTATCCGATGACAAGACACTAACAGGACTCCCCATAAGGAATTTATATCTCATATGTTCCATATGGTCTGTATACTTCAACTTTCGTCAGCACTTTAAGAACAAAGAGGTAAATAATAATCAAATAATTTCAAGTTAAAGGGGGAGGTGATGTCAAATACCAAACTCTTCATAATGCCTTTGCTATTTACAAACTGACCCAAAAGAATAGGACTCATTGCATAAAAACACTGATATAGTAACAAATATTATGTTCTTTCAAAAGGAAAACTAAATTTGGTTGCAAAGAACACCCCCATGCACTGTAAAGTCAAGGATATGCACTTTTTAAGAATCATCTCGTTCTTTTATAAAAAAAAAAATGGATTATAATATTTGATTAAAAAATCATATGACATTAAATTGGACCTTCAGCTCTTACATTGAAAAAAAAAGGTCATTACCATTTTTCAGCTTAATCACATTTTTTTTTGGGGGGGGGGGAGGGGTCCAACCCCTTTCAGGCATGATCTATATTCATAAACAAGACCAATGAATCTGACTTTCAAGGAAAACATATCTTCACCTTCATTCAATTCATTCTACACAAAATGAAAGGGGGTTATTTTCCAGCTAACAGGATGAAATTGACTAATGGCTAATTGTAACCAGGGTATTGTACACCCCTGCCCATACCATTTATTGCAAGGATTATAATTTGTTAATAGCATCCTACCATTGGAGGTCTTGGGTTCAAGTCCTGGCTTGATGTCTATAGCCAGGCACTCAGTAAGAAGGAAGAATAAATATGTGTTATTATGCCCACTCAAATATTAATAGCTTTTTCCAAACTAAAATGATTTTGAATAGTAAATCCAACATTATTATTCTTTACACTGGATAGATAATTAATCATCATTCTTATAATAAGTATGGTCATTACCATTATTTTTTTAAATTATTGTCATTACTATCATCATTGTTATTATTATTATTATTATTATCATTATTACTATTATCATCATCATCAGCACAATGAATACATTTTAATTTAAGATTAAAGCACATTTCCCAAATATAACAGACATGGTTATTCAATGCCCTTTTCCCAATTTAATCCCAATGTATTTGTGTAGCATATTGAGAGTGGAAGGCTTAAACCTTATTGGAATGGAAAGGTTTAAAATCTGGATTTGGGCCAAACAATTTTTGCTTTGACCAAAAGCAGAAATATATCAGAAAAACAGATTTATAAAAACAAGTTTGAAATAAATTGAACAGTAAGCAAGAAACAAGAAATGAATAAGACGAAAACATAAAATTGAAGGAAATCAAACAATGAATGAGAAAGTTGTAAAAATGTCCATGACATAATTGAAAAGGGGAATTTTATGCACATTATTTTGGTCACTTGCTATGACCTAAAGTATGTCATGCAATTCTCGGCGGTTAGCTTCTTACAAAATAATAATTTTAATAATCCGTTTTTACCCATCAATGCATATTTTTTTGTTTACTCAAAAGTTGTATAATAAATGTATCTGCACTGATGTAATTACATAAAAAAGGAGGGGGTTAAGATATAATAAACTATGTGCAGAGAAGTGCACGACATACTAGTACTTAATGTCACATTACCAAATTTTGATATCATTGAATTATTCACAACTCTCTTATTCATTATTTGATTTCGTCTCATTCGTTTCTGCTTTCAATCAAAGCAGAATTTTTCTCACTCAGACCCAGCCTGAAACAAAGCGTACAATAATCAGAATATCCTACTGGGTCTCTAGTTTCACAAATATTTATTTTGCTAAATTTGGCAAATTCAGAGTTAGAAAGCAGATTATTTATACCAGCATTCATTTATTGTATTGTTTTCTTGGGACCAGAAAGTTGTTAATCCATACACCTGTCATATTTCCCAGCTTGTTCAGGAACTCAGATTCAGAATCGTTGCTATTGATCAGCAGTAGTTCTTAAAATATTCAAGAGCACTCACATGAAGATCATACGCTTTGATTTTGAGCAGGTACAATATAATGTTATTATGTTATATACTGTTATCAGGCTTCTGATTCCAAACATGAGATAAAAAAACACCAATGACATTTTCACAATGACAGTAGCCAAAGGGTCCAGTAATTTATTAAAAATCATCATAATTGTAATTTACTTGAATCAGGTTCTCTTTCCGTAGAATCACAAGCATTTCAATATAATAGTGTTTGACATGTTGCTATGTTGGGACCGATTTATCTTCATGCAGCACTACCTTTTGGCTACCGTCAATTTTCTAACAATAACATGGTAATGAATATTTGAGAATTCATGCAAAATATATATGCAAATGAATTAATGATCCACAGAAAATATATAAGTTTCAAGTTACATGTATGAGTATATGGGGCAATTAGTATGCTGATTGATTAAAGGGAAATAGTGATGAGACTCACTTTTTGTGCTCCTGACAAATTTTGTCCACATGATACATGAACTTTTAGCTGATATAACAAATAAAATAGTGATATTTTGTCATTTCAAAGTGTTCGAAAATCATCATAAAAAGAGCAACTTTCAAGCCAGGAGTGAAAAATATTATTAAAAAAAAAGGGGGGGGGGAGGGGCAACAATACCAAAATGAAATCAGAATCCTCACATTTTCATTCCTTTTTGTGATTTGAAGATAAATTTGAAGCATAAACATATAACGGTACATTGCAACTGTATCCTTAGCCAAATTTTAATCATCAATTGGCATTGGTGTGGCTATGCTTCAAAAGAACTTTTCTCAATTTTGAATATGATGCAAAAAAGGCAAACCAGTCAAACTTTATGAATTCTAGTATCTTGTATATAACATGGTTTGAGGAAACTGGTAGATGAATATCAGTGCTGTTTTGCTCTGAACAATCAAAACATTTCATGGTCATCACTCTACATTTTTAAAGTCCACTTTTTAGGATTAATATGCAGAGATTCTGATTTTAGATTGGAAATTATGTTTTATCAATACAGTGCAAGGCAGAATTCTTACCTGTTATCACTATAAAACTCTGAACAATGGGATCAAGGTGTAATCACTGAACCATCATTGAGCAGAGCTATTAAAGTGATAACAGATAACAAAGGGTTTTGACCTTGCACTGTACAGAGAGAATTTGTTAGGAAATACATTGTACATCAAGTGAAGGTTTTAAATTTCTAAAATATGTTCAATTTCATGCCCTGGCTTCATAATGTCACATATCAGAATATCCTCGTTATTTCAGGAGCTTTTTGAAACTTTAGAATAGTGGTGCTTCTGGCTATGCGCTATTAAAGCGTAATGTTTCTTCTATAAATAGTAATTTAGAAATTCATTTTGTTTCTTATATAAACTAAACAGAATATTTCAACATATTAAAACTCAATTTGATAGGAAATGAATGAAGGAAAATCAAAATTTCATTAAAAAATAATAACAACTTCTGACATCACAAAATAGAACAAGTGCAGAAAAAAAGTAATTTGCTTCACAAGCTTGACACTTCGCAATATTTGGATGGAATTATTAGCCAGTAGAAATGTATCTATAATCAATAGAAAGCTATCTTCATCAACCTGTCAAATAAAAATAGATTTCCAATAAAAAGAAAACCTTTTGCTCGAGGAGTTTGAAAATAGGCTTTTGGAAAGCAAATTAAACTTGCTATTTGTGGCTTTTTTTTTTAATCTTCCCTCACAGCCTGTTGCTGTGGGTTCTAAAAGCAAAAGACAATTTGAAATAACATTCAAGGACAACTATATTGAATAGCAGAGATGATCTAATCTTTAAGTTTTGAATTCCCCACATCTATAATTTTTGTTTTTTACAATTGTTGTGAAAAGATGTTATATAATATAAGCCCCCCCCCCCAATTGTTTGGATGCCCTCCAAGAGCTGACCCTCTAAAATGACTCGACCTGAACTTTCCCTTTTTTTTATTGCTTTTAACCAAAATTGAATAATCAAAGGAGAACTATCAATAAATATTTGAAATATGACACAAAAAGGTATTTCCAGCTGTTTGAATTTTCATCCCCTTTTAAGCCTTATTTTCATCAAGAATTGTCTAAATTGTGTTGGAAAAATAATACGAATAATAAAACCTTTTTATGATTGACCAAAACTTTTATTTCTTCAAAAATTGCATTAGAGGGCATCAAAAACAATTTTTGGGGCCAAAGGGGATTGAAGGGAGGGATTCCAACCACACAGTCCACAACCAATCCATGCGCATGATTTTCTACTTTTCTATATTAGTAACTGTATTCCCGGCTTATATTTGTATGATAATGAAATAAATGATAAATAATGCAGTTACATATAACATAATTTTGACTGAAAAAAAAATGAACCAAAATCTGAACTTACTTTTGATTTAGCGATGCTGTAAAATGAAAATAAAAGAAACATATCTGCATGCTAGTATATGTAGTCATAAATATATATGAACAGACATGTATGGTCTATTGTGGAGCCACATGACATAAAATGATAGTGACATCAAACTTTTAACATAATTTAATGTAAAATATAAACGTTCATGTGGCTCCAGACGAATTTGATGTACATATCACAAATAGAAGGGCAAAGAAAGATTGATAGGTAGAAAACAGATCAGAAAAATGCAGCAGACAAAATACAAAGTAGAATCGAACGAAAAGGATGAATCAAGAACAAAGAAACAGCTGGAGGGACAATGAATGGAACAAAAAAA
>BQKZ01000069.1:235069-253954 GCA_036244855.1 Temnopleurus reevesii
TTTTTTTTTGTGGGGAGGGGTTATACCAGCAAGGGTTCACCCCCTATGTTCCTAAGCCTTTGCAATGACATTGTGAGAGAGAGAGAGAAAGGAAAGACTCAGGATTTTGCAACATATTGAGAATATAATAGATAGTTCAACAAATAGTGCATGCAACTGGCCATCAAATTCATTGTTGCAGGCACAAATAAACCTCATTGTCAGCTTCTAACACTTCTTTTGCTAGTTTGGATGCAGCAAAGGTGTCTGCTGTACCGCAGATGACCAGGAGGATGTTGAGGTTTTTACTTCACTGGATTTTTCTCAACTGTTGTTGTTCCTGAACATAGAGGGAGACAAACACGTAATCCAGAATCTGTGATTATTTCACTCGTCACATGTCCAGTCGGGTGAAGACAGACACTGGGATGTGTTTGTCTCCCTCTCTGTTCAGGAGCATTACAGGTCAGACCCTGAGCTAGACGACTGCATGGAACTTAAAGAGTGGAAGGTTGTATCAGCTCAAACTGCCCTTACTGGGCTAAGCCAAAGTAAATGTATGCTTCACACCTTTCTGAAAATAAAGGTATGTGAGGAGCGGTCTGAAGTAGCTAACTACACTTCAAACAAAGAGAATAATTGCCAAGAATATTTCAATCTATATACTGGATACATTTATCTTTGTTCATTGATTGGTTTAATGAATGTCACATGATTAAAAATAAACCAACCATCTTAGTATCGAAGAACTATTTTACGGATCCATAAATAGTATCTAAAGACTATTTACGGATTGTCATAATTTAAACACTAGATGGCGCTCTTCCCGGATACCCGGAATAACAAACAAGGAACTCTGTGCGATGAATTGAACTCTGTGCACACGGAGTTTGACTATTCAAATTTGATGACTTTTGCCTTTCTGAGAGTTTGACTGTTCAAGTGTTATGGTAACTACCAAGTATCATCAAGTGGTAAGTTTGAAATCCATTATATAAAAATCCAGTATATAAAACAAATGCAGGCACATCGGGCCCATAATTTTAACCAGAACCTTTCATAACAGTATATATTTGTATACTATTGGCCAATCAATGACAAAGAAAAGTCCAGGTTTTTCCTCTGTAACATTTATCTGTCTCAATCAGCGCATGTAGAGGAAAACACTTATGAAACTGGGCAGAAGGGGGAGGGGCATGCTTGGCGGGGAAAAAAAGTTTATGTGGATAAAAATAGTTCTGAGTGATTTGTCTTCATGTATGTAGGCAAGAAGTCCTACCTGTTATTACTTAAAAACTCACAACAATAGATTAGTTCCAGCGATTCCATTGGATCCTGAAACTTATAGCGATAACAGGTAAGCAAGAAATTGTGACTTGCCCTGAATGTTTACCTTTGGGACAGATAAATCTCATAGAGGACAATGCTGGACTGGATTATATAGGTAACAAAAGACAGGGTGAAGAATCCAGACAAGCTGGTAGCTCTCGATCCCATATACACACCCACCACATCAACACACAAAGCTATATTAACTGCCCAAGAAAAATAGCTTTTCATATTAGTGATATGTCTGATAAAAGTTAGAAGAAAATCAAACTATGTGTATATTTATGATTATTTGGATGCCTTGCAATAATCGTTGCATATTTGTGATTAGTCACATTGAAATCAGATGCAAGTAGTACATCTTAAGAAGGGGAAAATAAACTTCAAATTTTGAACTTCGTAATCGTTAGGAACGGGCTTGAAAAATGTTTTCCCTGTGACTCTCTTTGTTTATGTCAATTGGCTAAAATGTCCCAACAAAAGGAACCCCCTGCTCATCTTAAGGCCCCCCCCCCCAGAAAATTGTTTGGTTGCCCCAAGAATGAATTTAAAAAATAAAGTTGGTGGGAAAAGTTTACTTATTTTTCAAATTGTCTGAAGTGTGATTATTCAGAATTTTCAGGTGAGACGTAAGACCATTTTCAAAGGATAAGTCAGTGAACAACCTTTTTCAGGCCTTAATTTAATCAAACATTCTGGGTCAGAATGTGAATGGATGTGTACCCCTAAAGCCATGAAACCACACAGCAAGTTTTAAAACGCCAGTCTGGTTTCAGACAGTGCAGTACAGTACATGTATATAACCAGAACCACAATGATATTAGGCCACACAAAGGGCAAGTTCTAAAATAAATATCACTTTTTAAAAGTAGCAGAAAATTAGATAAACAGGACCCCCAAAATTTAGAAGAAGATCCGGACTCTACATGTAAAACAAAATTTATGGACTTTTAATGATATGAAAAACTGATGGAAACAATGTTATTACTTGACAAATTGGCAACTTTAGTGCTGTCACGCTTGCACTTCCATTCATCTGTGAAAAAGTACTTTTGTGCAAATTCATTATTTGTTCAAATTTTTTCAGAACTTGTACCAAGTTTACTTTCCTAAAATTAAAAACCTTTTTTGGATGTACCAATTAAATCACAATATTGTGTAATTCTGATAACTTATTTCTTCTGAATGTTAAACTATACGTCCATATAACTAAAGATTTTTTACAAAACTATTGGTAAAATAAAACACATTCCTCATAAAGGTATCCCAATGAAAGATTTCAGGATGTTAAAATAAAATTACTACATACAGAATGGTTAAGAGTGTAGCAATGACATCATCAATACAACCGATTTGCCAAGGGTATTTCATTGTTTCACACGTTTTTCAGGTTAAAAATTCATATTAAAACTCCAAGAATTTCCTATTACATGTAGTGCTCTTATTTGCTCTGTTCCACTATTTTTTCTGCTACTTGATAAAAGACATGATATTTATTTGCAGGACTTGTCCTTTAATTCCCTTGTAGAGCAAGCTGACAAATATGGGATTCACACAACCACCACCACCACCACAACTATCAAATAGGCAAAGGATTAATATTTGTTAATGAAATGAATTAGTAAGCAGAAGGGAAGGTGTGGAGAAAATGTTTCAAGGAGAAAGCAATTATGCTTGGCAAATATAAGGCGAGATTGAAAGTAAGGCTGAATCTCATGAAAAACATCACAAGTTCACTGAACATGTAAGGATTTCAGAGTTACTAACCATCACAGAAAATTGATGAGATGTACTTTTATGTAAATTCAATGTTTATTCAATGCTTACTCTCCCAGTCGTAGTAGAGAGTCAGTTATTGCTCCTATATTTTTGGTTCACCTGTTTGGTCATTCACATTGTGATTTTGACCCACATAATTATTCTGGAATGGCTAGCATCTCTTTAAGCTATGTGTAAAAATGTTCATCTGTATTTCAACTGTTAGATAATGTAGAAGAAAATCTTAAGTTCATATTCACTGGGGGCCACATCTATCCCGCTCCCTAATCATGTTTGTCTATTGAAACCCTCCTGACTAAAATGTAATGCAAAAAAAGTTGCAATGAAAAGCAAGTTTGCTGTTTATCAATAGGTGGGTTTACGAATAGATGTAAATCTTATGTGTTCTATCTTCATAAATTCTTGTTCTTGATGACCAGATAGCTTGCTCGATGCTAGCCCAACAAAGCAACAAGTAATGTCTGCAGACTGGATTCCAAGAATTGCAATTATTACATATCAGTTCAAGGAATACTATGGTCGTTGACAAGAAATGTGCATAAATTTGAATCTATCAGTAAATCTGCCTACTACACTTTGAAACATGTATTGTGACTGGCGCAATGTCTGCACTTTTTTGAGGATGTGCGACAAGGATTTAGAATGGAAAGCACTGATAAATAGCAACTTGCACTAAATCACAACTTTCTCTATATTGGATCAGCCTCATAGGATTGTATCAAATGATAAATGCAAAATGGTGCAATCTAATACCAATTTGAGGGCCTTGAATTCTGGTCTACTGTAAAATTATTGCGTGATTCCATTTTCAATGGTCTTGAATAACACGAGGTCTTGTTCAGATCGCATGATTATGCAACTACAACGTGTGTAGCTCCTTGTTATCATCTTACAGCTGCTATCACTGTATCTAAATCGGCTACAAAATCATATGGTGAGAGATCATTCTCACATGCCACATCTATCTTATGGAATAGCCTCCCAAATTACCTCACAAATATTACACCATATGAAAAATTCAGAAGAAACTTGAAAACTTATCTCTTCAAAAACAACTAATCTACTGATAATCCTAGTTCTTCTGACTTCTTTCTCTCTTTCCATGTTTCAAGCGCTTAGGGACTTTCGCATGATTGTGATATGCGCTATATAAAAGTGTTTCATTATTATTATTATTATTATTATCACTAAGGATATACATGCATGTAGACATTAATTGTATAAATGTAAGCCCGCTCTCATGAAAGAAAAAAATTTCATGTTAAATTACAATTGCTGCCCAGTTGTTTTAACTGAAAGAATTAAAAAGTTTTTCGAAAAAGATGATTATACATTTTCAAGGACATCTATATTATACATGTGTTAAGTGCTTATGAATGAAATTAGTAATTGAATAAAACATGAAATGATAATGATGTTAGTAACTGCAACACATGACTACATGTATGTTAAAAACAGCTCTCATAAAATGATCAACATTTGCACAATCTCTCTATTGGGTTTGGTGGCATTTATTTGTGTCTAAATCTTACATGTAGATTACATGAATTGTATCAATTACTCATTCACTACTTATTCTTAGTTGATACAAGTACCATAAAAGCTGAAATTTACACAGCCGATTTACTTGTATGTTGCTCAGCAATAACACCACATGCATTTTTGTTTTAAAAAACACATGATTGCCTGTACATTTATATATCACTTTTCAAATTGTACAGATGCGTAAAAATGCACAAAAAATTACTGCTTATACTACATACAAAAGAAAATTGTACAGTTAAATGTATAATAGATAAATTTCTGTGCTTTCTCTTTTTCTTAATATGCTTATTACCGTTCTACATCTCTGTAAATTGCTTGCATTACTTTCTTAATTACTTGATTACATGCTCCTTAAAGGAAATAAATAAAATCCTAATCGCCTACGAGATAAATGTACACATCTATTGCATAAATGAACACATATTACACAGCTTTACTACACTAAGAAACAATTCATCGCTAGAACAATTCTTGACCATAACACAGAAATAACTTACAGTTGCATGGAAACATGACAAGATACACATTGTATTTTTCAATTAAGTAACACATTTATATTGCTTAAAATTGCTCAATGTAAAAATTACAGCCTCTCAGATAATTTCTGTGTCTTTGCACTGATCTAACAATCTATATCCTTCACAGCACTCCAGTTTTCCCCTCTCCCATAGGATATTCCTTCTCTTTTCTTTGGGGGGGGGGGGGGGGAGGAGGAGCAAGATCAATAAAAACTATCTAGCTAAAACGCTATAATATGTATTTTGATATGTTGAGAGCATCATTTAGAGTAGGGTACATGTGGATCGTTGTAATTAGGCTGAAATTGGATTTCTCCTGTATATTCTTCTTGAACACCCCCTCCCCCTATCAAAGAAAAAAATCAATTCAATTTTGAGTCAATCTTGAAAAGAATTTGATTTCTATACTACAAACAATAAAACAAGTAGATTAAAATACACAATTACATAACAAACTTTAGATTGATCATTCTATAAATGCATCATACATATTTGTCCAAAGTGAGGCAAGAGGAAGAAAGGTTACTGAATATTTTCTCATTTTCACACAAAGAATTATGGAAGTAAATTACATGTACACACTGCGGAGAAAACAAACTTTATGAACGCTTCGTTCACATATGGTACACAAAAGGTTCATAGCCTAAAAAACTTGTCACATCAAAACAAAAACCATTCGCTGGAAAAGTAAAAACTGAGCAAAATGTGAAGTAAAAACAATAACTCCCATACAAGAATTATTGCAATGAAGGCTCCTGTGCATACTCTGTGAAATCAGATTTTTGAAAAAAATATTCTATGTTTATATCAAATCAATTTGTGACATGCATATTTGTTTGCTAGTGAAAGGCAGTTTTCTGTATCATATGTGAACAAAGCTTCATCTTAATTTTGTATAAAGGATTAATTATACAACACATACAGGTTAAATAATAATCTATACAGCTTGCAAGCTTTGCCTGAAATCACTTTTCATAAATAATGTTAAACAGATCCTTTGATAAATCTTTCAAATTGGAACCAAAGTACATTAAAGGTGATTCCTTTCATAATATCATTTTATTAGATTGAAATGATATTCCAATTGTATTAATTATTCAATTTTTAATATGTTTTTTTTTTCATTCAATCAAAATTAATAATTGTTAAAACAGATTTGTTCAACTTCTTTGCATACTTTTTTAGAAGTAAGTATCTGCTAGATATATATAGTTGATTTACAAATAATATAAACCATTCTTTCATTCGCTCTGAACAATCTGGCTGGATCCCTTTAAGAATGACCATTTCCCCAAAAATAAATATAATAATTGTGAATTAATTGAATGTCCCAAATGTGGTGCAAATACATAAAAAGTACTAACACTGTATAAGAGTAATGATATTTCTTTATATGATATTTCAAAATGCATGTAGGTAAAGAAATATTAGTACATTTGGACATATTACTGCAATCTGATAACACCTGTGACAAATCTACCCCTTTGCTCAAATGTACATTTTGTGAATACGTTTAGAAATGCATTCATATGACAATTTCTTTTCAAAACATATTTCCATGTGACTTTATTTCCACCAATTACCTGATTGCTTTAAATCTGCATTCTTTTAATAGTGAAATGAGTGTTCATTATTTTTCAATATCATTCTCGTGAAAAGAGATCTTGAGAAACATCTACTAAAACTCTGGAGAAATGAAAAAAAAAACAGAGCTTGTTCAAATGCTAATTGTACCATAGGAAATTATTTTATCATTGGTATTGTCATAATTTGTATAAACTATAATTTCCAAGTAGGTTCACAACTATATATATTTTTACAGAAATAAAGGGTAACTAAAAACTAAAGCATTAAATTTATAAAATACAGTGGAATCCGATTTTCCTTTAAAAAAAAGTTTGTATCTAACTTGTATAATTTTCTAATCCAAATTCAATATTACCAAATGTTTTGATCCAAAAGACCAGCCCCAATCCACTACCTGAAGCAGTGAGCGATGAGATAATTCATGCTACAACACATCCATAATGGTGGAACTCAAATCACAGTATCAATACAAATTCATTCAGAATGCAAATCAGGGGTCATTACAAAACCAAGTAAGTGATAACATTAGAAACAACCAATTAAATCAGCAGGTCTGTGAGTGAATTTGTAATCAGAGATGCCAGGCTTGCGGAATATATGAAAGGATAGAAATTAAAATGTGAATCAACAAACATGTGAACCAAATATTTTTTGAGGAGCAGCAAGATGGCAATAGTCATACCCTTACTCTCATGAGGAAATATTTGGTTCGGCTGCAATTTCTATCTTCATTCATACTTCGTAAGGTTGGCCTGATAACAAGTTTGCCTGTACATTAGATGTGATTTTAGCTATCACTTTGTTACGGTTTCTTGTAACAGCCCCTGTATCTTGACAATGATATTGAATAAAAAAACATGCAACATGCAGTCCACATACAGTACACTGAGTGATCAAATAACAGAAAAAATGTCTTGTACCATGCTTCAAATATTGGACATAATTCATCAACACTCTGAAAATAGCAGACCATATATCCACATTTAATTTGGTTTTAACAAAGCAGGAATTTCGTTAAAAATTGAGAGAAAAAAAGATCTTAACAAAACCTATATTGAGGGAAATATACACTAGAAAATTGAAATTAGAAGACCTAACACAACACACTATATGAGTCAAACATAAACCCAACCTAAATAAAGCATCAGTATAATATTGCACAAAAATACTTTAAAAAAAATCAGAGGGAAAAGTGAAGTGAAGTTGAGAGCTTGGAAAGTCCAAATTAGTCTCAATTGAACCCTACACTGTAGCCGCTTGCCCCTTTCCCATTGCCAATGTGAGTGACTCATTTCAACTACAGTATAGATTTAAACAATTTCATACATATTTTGCATGCATACACAATTAAAGTGTGTTGCCTATTGTTTAACACCTTCACAACTATCGCTGATCTACACTGTATGTTTGTATGTAAAGAACTGTGATCAATAAATTGCCAGGTTCAAAAAATTTTGTTTTCAAAAGAAGAAACTGTTGAAATCATGGTATACTTGCAGCCTTCAAATTTCATTGTCATCTATTGAAGAAAACAAACATTGTGGCTAACTTGTGTGCACAGCTTGAGCGACATTTTGGATACAATATTTTAGCTAGTATTGCCCATCTTTTGTCCGATCCCTTTGAAAATGGGAAAAATCAACAGTAAAGTGTGAGGCGAATGACAAATGTTTGTACATTGTGATATCACTGTTGCATGGAAATCAAACTGCCCTGGAGAAATATCTATGTTTGGTTTTGAACAAGATCTATAAATGAATAAATAAAGACAATACATCTACCATTAATTAACCTATTTGTAAAATAGTTTTGTGCAAAAAATTGCATAGGCTCATTCCAAACTGAAATAGATATATGTGTAATACTGAAAAATATTAAGGTGATAAAAAAAAAAAAAAAAAAATCATTTTTGTAAGTCTGAAGTCTGACAGTATGTTACTTTAAGAGCATAAAAAACTACTTTTATGACATCGAAATACAATACACAGTGTAAATGTGAACACTTTTCAACATAATTTGTGAATTAACAATACTGTATTTTAAAAGCAAAGAACTATGTAAATAAATACCTATGCTTGACATATTATGTCCACATATCGTAAGAGCTGATTTGTTGCATTACTTTATGTTTATAAAAAAGAATGGGTGAAAGGATGAATAGATGGTCAAAGAAGTACAAGAAACATTCATAAATAGAAACAAAATAAAATCCAAATTGGTATCATTGAATATTTTCATTCCATCTATTGAAGAAAAACAATTCTGTACAGGCTTGTTTGAAATTCAGAGAAAAAGTGGGAGTTGTCTTCCATAATTGAAAGACAAATTTGTCAATTTAACTATTTTATAAACAGAATTTCTTTTTAGATCAATAACATACATTATGCAGATATTTTAAAAGATAATTAGATTACCATGCGTGTGGCAAAAATGTTCAATGATACTTTCATCCTCAAATTAAAATAAAGATCAAGTACAAATAATAGACATGATGAATTCCGCAACCTCAGAGATTTGATGATGAACGTCTGCAAAAGCTGTCATCATCCATCCAGTAGACCTTGCTTCTTCTCTGCACTCGATCATCTGGTCTTCAACTGAAAGGTCACTCTTTCAGTCAACTGATCATCGATAAAACGTTATTCAGCAACATCACTCAACCCTAGTCCTAAATCTAATTATTAGAAATATTGGATTTTGACTTTAGTGCACCCATGAGCTATTTGGGCTTTCACAAATGTGTACACACTCGTCTATCTCTGCAAAAATTGTGCTGCATGCCTCTGGTACGAAGAGCCTATATTCCGAAATGGAAAAATATATATCCCTCCTTGGTGGAATCTGGGTTTCTAATTGGTTTAAATAGATCATGTGACTATTACCGTGTCCTCAGGGAGCAATCACTTAATAATATTGCATACAGTCTTCGGTATCTGATTGCATGTGGGGATGTTGTTTTAATAACAAGTCTCACTGGGTCATGTACATGTATTAAGTCTGCCCAGGGAAGAAGGATCCCTGGTCTGCCCTGTGCTCGAACTGCATGAGTAATAACCTACATGCTACATGTGTTATATACCGCAAGTAGCAGGTATAGTATGCATCTTGTGGAAAAGTAGATTTCTTAAGAATGAAAATCAGGGCATATCCATTTGGCTCTCATTTTTACGGACTCGGATAAATCAAATGAAGTTGAAACTCTTTTTAAAAACGTGAGGTCCGTGGGCTACCAAAATTCCTTCATAATCATGAAATTTATTCTATAAAATTCATGCAAATTTACAGTGTAACCCCCCCCCCCCCCCCTTCCCCTCCAAAAAAAAACAAAACAACTCACACCCCAAAGAAACAAAGTCTGATAAAATTATCTGGCTTAACTGTGGACATGACATATTTTGTGAGGTAATTACTTTTTATCATTTTTAATGGATGTATGTCAACAAAAACAACCCTAAATTTATAGATTTAGTACAACCACTTGTAGGGGGAAATGATTTGTATCCTCCTACTATATTTGCTTTGTCCAGACATAATATGGTAAACTGCCTCAGAGATTGAATAACAAAACAAAACAAAACAAACTAGATGAATCCTCGACCGCGCAAGGTCGAAATTTATGCCTCCGCCATCACGCAATCAGAAAGATATGTACAGCTTGTTTCTTCCATGCCATCAGAAATCAAAAACATTATACAAATTTTGGTCATTATGACCTTTGACCCTCCACATGCTTATACATAATTGAGCTACACACTGTAAGTTTGAAAGAAATTGGTTCAATTTTTATGTTATAAGTTAGAACAATAATGAGTTTTATCAGGTGATTTTGTACAAGTTTTTCTGCCCGGTGAACTTTGACCTTTGACCCACTTAATCCAAAATCTAATCAGTTCATCCTCACATGCTTATACATACTTGAGCCAAGTTTGGTCAAAATCTGTACAGCAGTTCTGAACTTATTGTGGTAACAAGCTATTTTGGGTGATTTTTTACAAGTTTTTTGGCCCTGTGACCTTTGACCTTTGACCCATTGAACCCAAAATCTAATAAGTTCATTCTCACATACTTATACATGCTTGAGCCAAGTTTGGTAAAAATCCGTCACGCGGTTCTGAACTTATCGCGGTAACAAGGTCCGGACGGACGCACGGACGGACGGACACACGGACAGACGGACGGACGGACGGACAACCCGAAAACATAATGCCTCCCGCACCACCTTACGGTGGCGGAGGCATAAAAATACACCAGAATCTGGGCTAACTTTAGAAGAGCACAGGTCAAAGACATGTACCACAGAGTATACACAGGAGCCTTTGTGTTGAACATGTACATATACGAGCCCATCCCCTCTTCATAGCCCTTTCTGTTCAACTCAATTGCTGTGGCAGGCTACTATATCATGTCTGTTTACCATATACCTTCAGCAAATTAAAAGAATAATTGAACTCTGCACCAATTTCATCATATATTCTTAATAAGGAAATATAAAAATATCCTTCTTACATATCACTGCTGCATAAGTATGTCATTTTCAGCCTTTTTTTAAACACTCCCCAAAGGTAATTTCTGTACTTAGAGAATCTCCATAGATGTAGTATGTCGTAAATCTTTGAGAAAATTCATATCTCATACAATACCTCATTATGGACAATTTAGCATGGTTGTAAAAGATGTCATTTAAAAGTTGTTTATGAATTTCTTTTTTGTTGGGCAACTACTGTAATCAACACAATCTGCCAATTTATCATCAGTTTAACATGAAACTACATGTTTTGCATTCTCACGCATGCTACAGTGTACTTGCTACATGTACATGCGTAACGTGCTAGAAATATATGTATACAACACATTAATTCTGATTTTGACCAGGTAACTTATATTAGGAAAATATAACAATGGTCACAAAGGGGAATTAACTGTTTCATCATAACATCATATACATGGGTTAGTACATTCCGTCAACCATATAATACATGCATGTGTTAGTTAAACCTTGGAAGCTATATATCTTGTTTCATGTGAATGAATATCAAAATGAAGTACAATATCAGTAAATGCATTGTCATTCTGTGTACAAGAAGATTGTGTGATATATATTACATGGTTTCAATTGATACAGAATAGAAAGTGACTGTGGAAAAATTGAATCAAGGCATTCTGAAAATTGTGCAAATTACACGTAGTGTTGTATTGGAAAAAAAGAATATTGACTATCAAAACTTTATTAGAGTCAACAAACTCTATACCTGCCAGCCAATCGATGTGAAAACTCATGATATACAGAGGTCACATTACTGAAATGACAAAATGAATTCTTGTAGAAATTGAAGGTAAAAAATTTGCTGTTTAACAGCATTGTGAAAATGTTCAGTAAAAGATTTGAAAATAAAAATAACTGATTGCTTTTTTTCTACAAAATCTTGAAAATAAAAATAATTGATTGTTTTTTTCCTACACAATCTGGAAATCTTACCAGCTGACAGGCAAAGGAATGATAATCCAATTTTGATCCTTTTCCAAAATCAATATTTACATTTTTCTGTGATTTGAGTTTAAATGCCAACTTGATCTCAATTAATTCCATAGAATTAGAAAAAGAAGAAGGAAAGAAAAGACCATTAACTCACCACTGACTACAAGAAATGGGGTTGGTTAGAGTAAGGAAAGCGAGGCATTCTCATAGGAAGATGTTGGTGGTGTGGTGGTGGTGGAGGTGGCGGGGGTCTCATGGATCTAAACGGGACGGGAAGAAGAGGGGGTCTCATCGGGGGTGGCCCCATATGATGGTGGGGCATTGGTAGACCCATACTAGTCACCCAAGCCATATGATTATCACTCACTTTGGAGGATTTGTGTTTGCGAGGTCGTCGCTGGCTGGTCATCTCGTTCTGGAACTCCAGGTCCTCCAGGCGTTGAGTAAGGGCTAGATTCTGCTGGATGGCCATCCTAAGGAGTGAGTTGAGGGTCTTCTTCTCTTCTTCTGCAGCAGCCAGCTGGCGATGCATGTCGTCTAGTTGTGTCACGTACTCGTCGCATCGCTTGGCAAACATGGCACGGAGGCTAGCAAAGCTAGCTGCCTCTTCCTTGAGGGCTTTCAGTTCGTTCCTTAACTTTTTCATGGTCTCCGCAATGATGGCTTTCTCATGTTCATATTTGCTCTTCAGATTTGCGAGGGCAACTTCTGCGGTTGTTTTGTTGGCTTTGAGAACAGTCCTGAGAGTGGCCACCTGCTCACGCTTGGTCATGAGAAGACCCTTGAGCTTAACAACCTCCTCTCTTAGATCTTCATTCTCAGCACCACTACCATCGGTGCTGTGTTGTCTTGACATTTCAACCGCCTGCTCGACGGAACGTTTCAGGTACTTTATCTGGTCTCGGACAGTTGAGACCATGGTCGTACAGGTAACATTGTCCCCATTAAATTTGGCATGTTCATTGGAAGGACTACTTGCAGCAGAACCCGAACCATCTGCAGATTTGTCTTGACCATTTTCATTTGAAACCTCTTTCAGGCGACTTGCAATTTCTGCCCGGAAGCCATCTCTCCTGCTTTGCCTGGTCACCTTTAGGTGATCTTGCATGATACGATTAGGGGCTTCCCCATTTACCATGCATACATGATGATATAGCTGGGCAATGTCTTCACTTACAGCAGCAAGCTCATCTTGGGTCAAGTTCAGCTGGCAATGGGCATCCCCAACAATATCATGGACACCCTTGAGTTGGCCTTTCAGGTCTCGTATCGTATCTTGATGTTTCCTGTTCCTATCATTCATGAGCTGAACTTCCTTCTGGAGCTCGACCTTTGCCCCCTCGTCGCTAACTTTAGCTCTCAGAGCCTCCATCTCACTTTGAAGTTCTTTGTTCTTATTTAGCACACTAGCATATTTCTTCTCCTGAATCTTGTATAGACTCACCAATTGATAGAGTTTTTGATGGGCCTCATCGAGATGCTGGTACTGGGAGTGATCAATGTCACCCTCAGTGGCTGATATATTGAGATCAGATAAGCTTTGAAGGGCGTCGCGAGTCGTCTCCAACTCGGAGTTGGACTTCTCCAAGTGCTTTGACAGTTCACTTTTCTCACTCTCAACCTGCTTCAATTGCTTCTCCAACTTTTGCACCTCCATAGATTGCAGTTCACTGAACAAATCAGAAGCCTCCTGACCAATGTTGGTCTGCTCTTCCTCGTTGTCATCCCTCATCTGTCGTTCATATCGCCGGAGAAGAGGATGACCGACCCCTTCCTCATCATCATAGTCATCTTCCATGTAATGGAACGAAGAATTATTCTCCAAGTCTACATTGATTGCTTCTAGCTCTGAGATCATTGCTTGGTCGAGCTGTTTCTTGAGTTGATGTTTCTGGTCTCGTTCGCACTCCAAGGCCTGCATAGTCTCCTCGATCTGCTTCTCTGAGATGTCTCGCAATCAGATAAGGTCTTCAATGTTGGAGTTCAGATACTGGATCTCCTCTGCTAGACGCCTGTTCTCATGCTTGAAAGACTCATATTCAATCTGCGATGACTTCAAGGACGAATTCTGCAAGAATCAAAAGCCAATGAAAAGGCTTTATTAGTTTAAGTACTATATAAATGTCTCCTAAGTGCATTCATAGTTTTTTTTTTTACTACAAAAGTATTAAATATGCAGTAACTTTTAACAAGAAAGTTTTACAGCAATTCATATTGACAATAATGTTCCACACCTACATGATTGTATCTGATTAGATTGTGGGGGAAATTCAATATGATAGATATTTTCGCTGTAACTTTTAAGGCATTTGCTTATGAAGGATATGCACTCCACATCAATTCCACTGTGTCACTGTCAGCGAGAATGCAAATCAATTACAGAGATGGTTCATCAGAATCTTTGGGTTAAGCTTACCAAGCAATCAACCATACATGTACATAAACTGGACATATCTTCAAGAAAAAATTACACAAAGTTCTAAAAGGAAGGAATTGCTTTTCGTTAAGTCACGTATCATTAGCCAATGTAAATATTGTATGCCTGTAAATAACACTGCTCTTCACTTCCTCGAGAATATTCCTTTGTAATATTCTTCATGTTGTGTTTAACCTGCATGTTTATAAAACCCATTAAAGCGCCTTGAGCACTCAGCAGAGTAGAAACATAATATTATTATCAGTAATATTGGTATAATATTTAGTCAAAACATTTATAAACATGAATAAAGACTGACCTGTTTCTGCATAGCAATATTCTCTTCCTCAAGTTCACTGTAGTCTCGAAGGAGTCGTTTCTCCCTGAACTTGATCTCCCGTAACTCCTCCTTCATCTCCTTGCGCTCCTTCTCATACTGCTCCACCGATGTGCTGATCTCGCCGTGTCTGGAATGAAGCCTCTCATTCTCCACCCGGAGCCGGCTCACCTCCTGCCTCATGTGACGCCCCTCTGTCTCAAGCTCCGCAAGACGCTCAGTGAGATCTGCCTCTCGGGTGGCACTCTCCTGTAGAAGGCTCTGTTCATGGTTGACTTCTTGCTCAGAGTAACGCTTCTGCCACTGAACCTTGGATTCCAGAGCCTAGAAGTACATGTAGGATCAAAAGAAAGGAAGCATATTCAAATTTATACAATTTGTATGATTTCAGGAATGGAATAAGTCAGGGAGTCCGTACTGCAAGGAAATCATGCAGAAATTGTCCAGGATTTAAGGGGAGATTGTCTATTTGTGTGGAAACGCTGTGAAATGGATATGACTCTCGCCTTCCAGTTCTTTCAGCAAGAAATGCATCCATATTATGCTGCACTCAACCGAGGTGATGTAAATGGGTACAATAAGAAATAAATTCCTTGAATCGTCATTATCACTCATCAATCATTGAGCAAACAATAAACAGTAGTGTTAAAAGCTCAATGATTGATGAAATGGCTTGATTCCATGAAGAAAAGTCTCATATTTTCAAAGGAATACATAGCATTAGAACATTGTAGCTGAAACTACATTGATGGCGTTTGGAATTTCATGAATCTGTAAAACATCATGCCTTAAAACATTCAAATCATTTTTTGGTTATAAAGAAAGTAGAACTTTATTATCTATTATCACCAACAAATGGGTAAAACATACTGTACAGTCTGCAGTTGTGTGCTTCATGATTGCAATAGAAGCTTCATTTTATCTGTACACATTCAACGCTAATGTAAGGCCAACCAAAATTGCGACAAGAAGTTGGATCTAATTACATTGAATTATTGATTAGACATTGAATTTCACTACATTACAACTGACCGAAGGCCTTGGTCAAGTTTGTCACAAAAACAATAACAGTGTATAGTATGTTTATTAAGAAGCGCTGAACTTTTGTCTTATTAAATAAGATAAAGTGACTTGAATTTTGTTGATCAAATGTAGCCAATAATCATTCAGACATCCCAAATGTCGATAAAATAAACTGAAAAATTGGGACTGCAGCATTATGTTACCATGAGTGAAGATAATACGGTGTACATGTGTACTGTACTTACAGAAATAATGCTACAAGTATACATATATGTATATCATCAACTACTTAATTTGATTCAGTTTCCAAGGCCAAAGAAAGACAGTAAATGTAATAGACATTATGTGAAGTAACAGGCAACTGTAATAAAAGACACCAAATATTTACATGTACTTCATGAACTCCAAACTTTTATGACTTGTCATTGCCTAACATAATTTTTTTTTTCTGTCTTTCAATATGACAATGAAAAGATAGAGCTCATTCCTTGGCTCGACTGAACCTAGAGAATGATAATGGAATACATGTACCCCNCCCCTCCTCACAAGCATTCATTGACAAGCTGAACATAAGGCCCCAAAAAATTTGTTTGGATGCCCTCCATTGATCGACCCTCAAAGAGAAATTCTATAATAGGCAGGTTTACTTATTCAAATTTATGTGCTTTTCTTGCCACTGAATGTAGTTACGTGATATTCCTTAAACCGTTTGATAACAATAATACGATACTTGGAATCCAGTTTGTATACAGTACATGATATTTAATGAACAAAAAATCAATAGTCAAATCTAACAATGATTTTAAAAAGACAATGCCAGCTGAAAAAGATAAAATAGAGAAACATATATATAAATTTTTATTGAATAATACAAATTTTCATCTACAGCTCATAAGACTTAATAAACCTGGTTTCATTCACATGTTTCACTTGAAAACGGTGGAACTTAGCCTGTGTGATCGACGACAGTATACATTTGTAAAAGTAAGTCTACAACAACGTATATCAATTTCATTTCATGTTTCATATTCAAGCTCTTCAGACAAGGAAGCAGGAAAACAAAAAATAGCCAAAGCAGAGGAAGATTTATTCCTTACTTGTAATCATGAGTGGGAGAGTTGGGGCTTCACAGTTTATGAGTGTGAGCTGCATAGTTCTCACATTATAGCCTACAGAAGTAACGGTAATAGTTTTTCTGGAATTCAAGTAGACTTGCGAGTTGTATACATAGTATAGCTATAAGACGTCGGTTTACTAATAATATTCAAATTTATGTCAGTTTCTTGCTGACAAACATAGTTACATGGTATTACTTCGACTGGTTAGTTAGATATTCGCATATTGATGCCGTTATAAAGAAAGCAAATTCAATTGATCAGTGCTTTCCTTCAACAAAACATCGGACCATGTCCACGTCAGACAAAAATTCTCTGCTACAAGGCTCTGGTTCGACCGCGTACAGAATATGCCCGCTCGGTATGGGATCCACCAACACGAGACATCAACAGGCTAGAAATGGTTCAACGGCGCTATGCTCGCTTTAATAATTTTCAATGACTTTCGGCAAACCCGGAGAATAGCGACCAGATGCGCGCGATGTATTCAATTTGTGTACAATCCTATGGAAGCGTGCGGTAGTGCGTCGGCGATCAGGCGATGATTTTTGCACCAGATTCGACCAACAAACATTCGGTAAAGTTGGCTCAAGTTTACACTTTTTAACACCAAAATCGATTAAATTTTCAAAAGAGATCTTGAAATATTGAGGGAGGGGAAAGAAAATAACATTTAAAACCATTATTCTATTTATAAAATGTAATAAAAGTCGCTTTTGGACTTGTTTTGTGGATGGTTACCTGTGTGTATTGACTTCTGCCGCTGATGTTTGCAATTTTTACATGGCGTGCGCACGCAATCTGGTCGCTATTCTCCGGGTCTGCCTGACTTTCAGCGCACAAGCAGTGTTTCTTCTATGCTTAATGAACTCTGTTGGCCTGCACTCCAGGAAAGACGAGCCCAATTTAAGGTCATCATGCTTGCACAACCTGGTTCATATTCCACCGACACTCATTGAAGTTAACGATTCTGCATCCCAACGACATCATCCTCAGAAACTTGTTGTGCCATTTGCCAGGACTCTTTCCCTACCACCAGCGATCCTTTTTTTCCCGAACTCCATTCGTTTTATGGAATTTGTTACCAGAGGACGCTGTGAGCTGCACATCTGAAAATCTTTTCAGACAAGAAGTGAAGACCATCCAACTCCGATCCGATAGAGGAGACAATGAACCTCTTTAACTGAACCATTATCAATATTGCTGGAGGGTGCTGGCCATCCTAGTGTTAGGCGTCTATAAACTGTTACACACTTTTTAAACATAAATTTCAAAGGTTTTCAATTGATTACTTGCAATTAAGCATCAAACAAAGTAAATTAACATTGAATTGTTGATATTCATGCTTTCATATAATATCAACAACAATTTTGAAGAAATGGTTGTATTGTAACCCAACTTAATACAAAAATTGCAAACATCAGCGGCAGAAGTCCAAAATACACACAGGTAACCATCCACAAAACAAGTCCACAAAAGCGACTTTTATTACATTTTCTAAACACAATAATGGTTTTAAATGTTATTTTCTTTACGCTTCTTCAATGTTTCAAGAAATCTTTTGAAAATTTAATCAACTTTGGTGTTAAAAGTGTAAACTTGAGCCAACTTTACCAAATGTTTGTAGGTCGAATCTGGTGCAAAAATCATCACCGACGCACTACCGCACGCTTCCATAGGATTGTATGAAGGGGTCACATTAATTCGTATCCTTTTTCTAGAGCATTTTTGGATCGTGGTACTTAGCACAATATATCTCCTAAAATACAAAATTATTTTTT
>BQKZ01000069.1:267067-312150 GCA_036244855.1 Temnopleurus reevesii
CAGTGTAATGTTCTAGGGTCGAACAATAAAATAGACTGAATAAACTTTGATTAAAGTTCGGATCATGTTTAATCACAGGTTAACGGTTCCACCATGATGATACTCGATACTTCGTATGGTTGGCCGTATTTGCCACAATACTACAGCTCTCTACCCTCACTTCCATCCCTCTCCTGTACTCTACGCCTTCACCTCCCTCCCTCTTTCTGCTCCTCTATACCATTCTTTCTGGTCTACCCTCCATTTCTCTCTCCTGCACTCTATGCCTTCCCCTCTCTCCGCTATACCATTCTTTTTGCTCTACCCCACTTCCATCTCTCTCTCCTGTACTCTATGCCTTCTCCTCCCTCCCTCTTATTCCCTTCCCTCTCTCTGCTCCTCTATACCATTCTTTATGCTCTACCCCACTTCCATCTCCCTCTCTCTCCTGTATTCTAAGCCTTCCCCTCCCTCTCTCTTATCCCCTTCCCTTACTCTGCTCCTCTAACTTACTTCCACCTCTCTCTCTCCCTCTCTTGTACTCTATGCCTCCCCCTCCCCCTCTATACCATTCTTTCCGATTTACCCCCACTTCCATCTCTCTCTCTCCTGTACTCTATATCTTCCCTCCCTCCCCTCTCCCAATCCTCTATACCTTTCCCTCTGCTCTGCCCCTCCCTCTCTCCTTTCCTCTCCCCCTCTCCTGATCCTTCTGCTTTCCCTCTATATCTTGCTTTTCTCTCACAATTGTTTGGCTCATTTTTTGTTCTCTCTATAATCATCTCTGTTCATTCAATCTCTTTCATAATGTCTTTTACATATATATTATATAGGTATTATCTTAGTATCTCTTTCCCTGCCTAATGGTGTGTTGTTAAAAATCAACTGCAACTTTTCAAATTGTAGCATGCATTTTCATTCACAGTATGCACATTTAACAAGACGCGCATGAAACAATGGTTTTGAATGGCATGTTCCGATCCACCCCAACTTGTGATCAATTGCAAATTTTGAACAAAACCCCATTAGACATGTCAAAGCAGTTTAAAAATTTTGAACAATTCACATTTGTTGTCTCAATTGATACGTTCATATCATATGACATTACATTATACTGTACACATAAATCACATCTGAAATTAGTTTAAGATTACAAAATATGATCATTTTAATGAATAATTATTCAACAAATACATGTATTGCCTCTCATTTTATCTGATAACACTCAGTAGAGTTTTTTCCCTAGTGAGAGCGAGATATGTTCCAATCATCTTGGAATAATACTCTTCTTTCGATATCGTTTGTGATTCAATAAAGCAAGGGGTCAATTAGTGATACATGTACATGTACTTTAAAAATACAGATTCACTGTGCAAAGGGAACACCAAAATGTCCCAAATCAGCACCCTAGTATATGGAATTACATGTACCTTTATCTACTGGTGATTTTTAATTCACCTTGTCTCCTGCCATCACTTTTAAATCGAACAATATGCCATATGCAATACAATGGATAAAACAAATAATTTAGAAAGTAAAGAGAAACATTCCCTGAATGCCCCCAGAGCTGAGAAGCAAAACAAAGGTCATCAGGATTCTGCATTGGGCTTTGGCAGATGACAATTTTATGCATGCTCTAACGAAATGGCCACAGATGATAATAATAACACAAAAGCTTGCCTGCGGCCTGCCCAAAATAGCAACAAATAATGTATGCAAACTGGATTTGTAGTATTGTAGTTCATTGCCTTAAACATAGAAAGGATTTGAGTCAAATGGTAAACTGGCCTGATTGGCCCCATTATCACTATACACATTAAGGACAAAACAAGCAACAAACAAGCATCTGCTACAATGTTTTATGTGCATGTCAATGCATATTCATCTGTTTGTTGATTTTTCTTTTGTCTGCTAGATAAAGAGAAGGCTTAAATGGGCATTAATTATTCTGTCCAGGCATGTTAGTGTTTATCAATCAAAAATCAGAGTCTACATTATAGTACACATGATAACATTTGTGAGGATTATTCACCTTGTTTTCCAGTGGTGATATGTAGATTGTTTAATAGACTCTTATCATTATATGGTTGCCCTTCAATGACAGACCCTCTGAAAACGGCCAGATCTAAACTTTAAAATGTAAAAAGCACTTTAAAATTATGAAGAAATATACAAGATTAAACCTGAAAATTGATTAAAAAGCCTGTTTTTCTTCACGCATTGTGTGAATTATGCTAGAAAAAAACCCTTTCAGACCAACCAAAGCTTGTTTCTTTAAAAAAGGGTATCTGAGGGCAACCAAATAATCATTTTTTCGTCACCTGTGACAAAGTCACACTCGTCCTTAACAAGAGCATTTCAAATGGAACGATAATCATGGTTCCACTTCTCACATCTTTAGTATGAAGGTTATCTTTACAAAATGTCTGACATATAAACTGCAAGATAATTTTCACTGTAAATGATATAATGAGAAATTTGTGGACAGTTGATAAGCCAGGAATTTAAATGTGTTCATCTAGCAGTTGACAAAATTGTTAAAAAAAAAAGAAGCTTAAAGCAATTACTGATGCTAAATTGCGATTGAATTTGACAAAGAATTGAATGACAAACTGAATTGCTCAAGAAGCTACAGCCTAGGTGCCACCTGATACAAACTTATTTCCATATTTCAATTACATTTAACATGGGGTACAAAGAAAATGAGAGATATCTGATCAATTAAGAAAAGATGAAAATTACATTCCATCACAACTTCTTCCTTGGGAAAACATTTAATATCCATCAGCATTACGTACTTGTGTTTCTGGGTTATGAGTGTTCTGAATTATTACTTTTTCTCATTACATAATTATACGCCTCACAATCTTTTTTGTTTTCCAACTAATCCCGTTTGTCCAAGGGGAGAGATGGATCATATGAACTATGGGTTGTTGACAAAACATTGTCCCACATAATTACTGATATCAACAAAATAAAATAATATCCTGGCAAGCAAAATAGGTGAAAATACATATTTGTTCATGTTGGCATGTATGCTACAAGCATTCAGCCCAAACTTACAGAAATCAAGCCATCTTCTCTGTACCTTCACATATGTTTTTTTTTTTTTTTTTGGGGGGGGGGGGGATGATTGAAGCAGAAAATATCTAAATCATTTAAACAAACAATATCCAATCAATGTAGCCTGTCATCAATCGCTAAACCAGCTCTTTTTACTTGAACTAAAGAGAGTACTATCGGTGTCATCTTCTTTCTCCTGTCTCTCCAGCTGTCTTTTTTCAGTTCGTTTCTTGCCCAAATGATTAGATTGTCTTGTCCGACTAGATACAAAATGCGAAGGGTTCCTCTGGATGCTGTCAGTGTTCTTGGTCCTACTGAAGATCTTGTTACCTTGGTCTTGGTCCCAGTGGGGTCCTGACCGAAGTCCTGCATGCTTCCTGACCGGCACATGTTGCAGGGCTTTCTCCCAGTCTCCAGTTTCATTCATCTCAATCATGATCTTCATCATTTGATCAATGGTCAAGTTCTTTGCTCCTGTTGTCCATTGCAGATGTTTATCCAATGGTAGACGGGCATGATCTAGACCAAAGCGCTTGGCCCTTGCTAAGGACTGTCCTGTGTAGATAATGTTTCTATCGACCAACGCACCCACAACGTAAACCTTGTCTGGGTCATGAGTCTTGAGGACATTTGGTGAGTCTGCACTGAGATAGATGATGTCCTTCTTTGGAAAGACGTCAAGGAGATCCTTTTCAGTGTCATTTACTAAGGTAGACTCAAAAGCATCCCCAAGCCTATGTTTCAATTCTCTCAATGACTTGGTTTCAGGTGTTAATCCGACCCAATGAATATTGAATGGGTCTGCAGCAGACTTGTTTGCTTTCAAGGCATGCAGAAGTTGCTGAGTAAGACTGGATATTTCCTGCTTTGTCATCAGGTCTTCATAGCTGAAATCAAAGGCAATCTTCGGACCAAACTTCATCCCTGCAGCCAACTTCCACCTTTCAAATTGTGAAATGGTATTGTGATGGATTCGGAGGAAAATGCGATTATGAAAGACCTCATTTTCATCATCAGAATTTTCACTTTCCTTACGTAAAGCTCTCTCCTTTGCCTTCTCCTCTTTTTTCATCTTGTCTTTTTTCTTCAGCATTTCCTTCTTGCTCAAAAACTTCAAGAATTTCTTACGTCCCTTCTTCGTGGTGAGTGTCAAATAATGCTCAATGTCCAAATCTGATATTTTCTCTGGTGCATGCCATCCTATGGCTAGAAGATCAGCTATTTCCTTCCTTGCATTCTCCAGGATATCTTCACTCCCATTCAAAGTATCTTGGACCTGTGACGAAGTATCATCAACATAGTGTTGGGACTCTCGTCTTGATACAAGTCCCATACACACAATCCTCTGGAGTAGCTGATCATTGTGTTGGTATAGTCTCGCTGGAGATCTAGCAAAGCCAGTCATTTTGTATGATGTGTAGGCAGGTGTCACCATCAGCTTGGCACAGTGAGAGAAGAGTGGTCGAAACATTTTCCAAATTCTGTATGAAGTTCCTCTATCGAATCGGTACCTAAAAGCAATACATATAACATTTAAAGATTAATACAGATATTGCTTTACGAAAAGAAAGTACAGACAACTCTGCCTTAGAGAAACTTCTTTGAGTAAAATAATCAACCTTTCCTCTCCTGCAAACATCGGTTTCAAGGAATGTGTAGTGATGGTTTGGTGGCTTTGGGTCGGTCTCCGGAGATGCCAACATTTATATATGACCTCTTTTTTTTAGTTTAGTGCACCTTTGCTTTAGATTATTGAGTACTTTTCTTAAAAGCTTGCTAACTGTCTAAATACATACAGACACTATAAAACAATCAGACATCAAATTCAGCCTGAATGGGGGATCCACAAGAGATCCAATGTTAGCCTGAATTGAAGTGGAATTTGCAACCTGTGTCTGGAAGAAAAGTACACAATAATCCCAAACAAAGATGCACTAAACAAAATACAGAGATTATTTCAAAAAGTTGGCATCAATAGAGACTGTCCCTAAACCCCCAACTATGGTCCAGATCCGAAACAATACACCCCGAAAGGCACCAGTCAGTCTATCTGAAGATCACCATCGCATAAAACCGATGGCAGCGGGAGAGCAATGGTTTAGATAATCATACATCTTCTTCGTCCTTGCATTGGCAAAACGGCCATCGTCACCATATTCATCATCATAGTACAGATGTACGTAGTTCCAGAGATTTACTTTGATTTACTTTTAAGACCGTTTGGTTGATTGGTCAAGGGCTCAAAATAGGCATAATGGAAGAAAGGTAGAGAGGGTGGTAGCAAAAGAGAGATCACATACAAATTTTAAGAGGAAATACGTCTTAGCGAGGATATTAGCCTGTTCTTAACTCATAGAGTTTGGGAAAAAGTTCACAAGAAAGGTAACAGAAAGATAATACCACTTTCACCCAAACTCTACGTATGAGTTGGTTCTTACCTTTTTTCCGAACTTTCTCAGAAACTCTGAGTTGGGAACAGGCTAATAATCCTCCCTGAGATGCATTCTTAAAATCTTCTCAACATAGTCAGTCAGAACCTCAAATCCACTTCCATTGACTTACGTGTAAAGGAATGCATGCCTTCTCACTTCCTCAATGACCCAAGGCCTCAAGTTATAGTATATCCTACCATATCACCGACATAGGACAACCACAAAATCATACAAAATGCTGTAGCTGTGTATATAAGTGGGGGCAAACCAGGTGGCCATTTCATGAAACTTTGTCAGCAGTAAAATTAGTCAACGGAGACAAATCCATTAAAATCCTTGACTCTGATTGGCTTAAAACCACTGCCGCTGAATGATGATAGCAACTATCAGAAAATCCACTCTTGTCGCACTGCACTGACTTATCTTTATTTATGAAATGCCCCCCAGGCCTTTCATGTCTGTCTAGTCCGAAGGCTTCTGGCTCTACATGCACTTAGGTGGTCGTGAGCCAGAAGCCTTCGGACTACGTCTGTTGAATCTTCACAGCCACAGGGAATGAATGTCTAATTCTACACAAGCAATCAACACTTACAAAAGTTACTACCAGAATTACGTCAGAATCTTGAGAGGTCATCCCCAACACCAGCAGTTGGTGTTGAGGCTGTGCGTTGGTGTTGCCACCATATCAACATAGACAGACATCCTTGAGTAAAGATATTTCAGAAATAAACATTTTTCTTTGCCCAATTAAAAGAAAAAAACACGTTTTATTTTTGAAATTTCTTTGCACAACCACAACAACAAAGATTGCCGTCTGTCTAACTTAAGTAAAAATATCTGATTTCTGAAATGTCTGTGCACAAAGATGTCTGTCTACACCAACACCAGCATTCATCAACACCGAATTTGAATGGTTTGTACACAACATGGAAATCCTAAGCGAGACCCGGGGGAAGGCTCCCGACAAGCTCTGGGCAGCACTCCGCACAGTGTGCCGCAGCATCGATTGGAAGACAAGTTTAACTCAAGTTATGTTTTTATAATGGCTTATATAGAGTTAAATGTTAATTTATATCAAACAATAAGATTACGTACCATATATTTCGGCCAATTAAATATTAAACCGTAATCAGAACAACATAACCTGATAATAGATTGTTAAAAGGCTTTATCTCTCCCGTGATCACTCGTTCATATCGCTCACGTGGGTTGCACTTAATCTTTGGGCCGTAAATGCATAGTCTGAATGTGCAGACCATGCACATGTATATTATGTTGCAGACTTGCAGACCCAAATAAAATGGTTTGGGGGCTTTATATTACTGACCCCTTCCCCTCAAAATAAAATTTGTAGGTTCGATCATAATTGAGCCAGAAATGAACAACTGGCTGATTCAACTATATTTTATATAGTTGATCAAGTTCCTCACTTTTCTGTGACTGCATAGCACTTTTACTAAATCCAACTATTGGTATACCAGACTTATGGGGGGGGGGGCACTTTAATATGATCAAGGAAATTCTCATCAGTAAATTTAAAAGGGACCTGAATAGAATTATAAATAAATAGAAAATAGATGAATCAATGTATAAATTCAAATGAATTGAAGAAGAAGAGGAAAATAATTACCATACAAAAGCGTAACAATAATAATAAAAAAAAACAGCTTCATTGTAGAAATAAGCAAAGTTTTTTTTTATGACAAATTAAAAAAAATACTGGGATATGAGTGACTGCATGGTGTGTGCAGGATTAAAAAAAAAAAGAAAGAAAGAAGTCGCTTCTGGTGCCCTCTGCCAATTTGCATGACGGTATGGGCGGAGTCGTCCTTGGCCGAAAAAAAAATCGTACGAGTTGGAGCCAGCGGCCCCTCGCTGTCGAGCTCAAGCAGATCATCAAAGACCCCCAAAATTTGACCAAGAAACTAAAAACGAAAACGACTTACTTGAAACAAACAAAACGAACAATCTTACAAGCAGACAAAATTCTAAACAACACGGTCACGGAATCTGCATAGTGGAAAAATAATATTTGAAAATACACACATAGAAAGCACATGAGGCGAGGAGGCAGATAGTCTTGACGGGTACGGCAGAGCCGGGGGGGGGGGGGGGGGGGGGGGGTAGAGACTGGGAGCTAGGATATCATTGCTGAGGAGGACTACTCGATGAGGATGAATATATATGGGAGAACGAGGAGGATGAGAGGAGAAGGAGGAAGAGGAGGATGGGAGAAGGAGGAGGAGGAGGAGAAGAAAGAGAAGAAGCAGCCTGACGGAAACGAGGGGCATGCGGATTTGAGACCCCGGGGTTCCGATTTCTGTGGGAAGGGGCAATCAATTTGAATTTCTTGCGCACCTTCTCAAAGAGAAGCTGAGGTGAAAAAAAATGAGCACTCTATCGGCACACTTTCGTTTAGCCCCCGATGTTTTTTTTTTTTTTTTTCATCCTTTATACCCCAGCCACGGTGCGAACATGGGAATGAAATAAACATTCTGAAATTATAGACTAGCTAGTGGAGTTGTTTTTAGAAATAACGTCATCTTCAATCTTGGAATAAAAAAACACATAATAGGCATTGCACAATTTCCTGAAATGAAGAGTGAGAACCATATAATAATGGATGAAAACAAATATAACCCTCATGTATTAGACCAGTTCTGCAAAGGACCTGGGGCTGGGAGAAGACACAAGAGAATAGAAGGTATGTTTACAATATTATCAATCAAGATTATCGGGAAAGCAGAAGAAACAAAAATTGCTGCCCTGGCCTTGTTGAATATCGTCTCTCGCAGGCAGCGGAAAATCAACCGAAAGGAAGCCGAAACTCTGGCGATGAAACCCTGACCATTCGAATTGTCATAGATGTTGACTCGTTACGCTACGGATAGCGCTCAGCAAAAGTGCAATAGCTGTTTACATTTTTGCTTATCTAGAGAGCTTTCCGCAGCTAGATGTTGAATTATGGCAGACTGGGTCAGTGGGTGTTTGGACAGAACCACAGAGGGTTTTGCGGCATTCAGTTTTTATGGATTTCCTCATGCAAGTCAAACTCAAAGCTAACAATAATTATTTAGCTATCACTAAGTAAAAGACAAATATTTGTTCTTTCAAAAATTTGATTTGATGCATAAACTTTTGTTTATGTAAGCATGGACATGTCTGTTTGAAACTTCAAGGATTAAGTGACATATGTAACAGCTTGATTTTTGTTAGGTGTTCAGCTCAGACACATAAGCACTACTTAAATCTTAATTGTGGCTGCATTGATGGCCAAAAACATGCTTTCTGTCACCACTGTTCTGTCACATGCTGTGTATGAGATGAGTAGTTTTTGTGTGCAAGTCAAATCAATCTGGCAATTGGAGTGGATATCTATGAAAGTATAGCAGGCAATGACTAAACAGGTAGAGGTGAATGGACAGGTGACAGATAACATGATATTTATGATAATGGCAAAATGATTATGTTTTTGTTCAGTGGCCGTGTTGAAATGGTAGGTGTGGTTGGTCTCAGAGCTGAGTAAGAACATAATGGTAGATTGTGCCTAGTGATATGCCCTAGGTTAATTCATATTTTACAACCTCGGAGAGATAGATAGAAAAGGAAAATAAATCCAAAGAAGTTCAAGTCAAATAGAAATAATCAACTCTAAGTTAAATAAACTCCTACATTATTTATATACATACAGAAGGATCAAAATAATATATTTTACCGTTTCTTTTATTCATTTATTTTGTTGTTACTGCTAATCTATTTTTCTATTGATGGATCTCTATCTTTTTTGTTAAATATTGAATAACCAAGTCTTAATGAATTATCAATTTACTGGAAGTATGATATCATATGAATATTTGTATTTTTTCCTCCTCCAGAGTTTTGCTTCAAGCACCTGCTTCAACATAATCTTTTATCAGAATCCTGTGAATTAGATCAAGACTCATCATGGTGCACAGAAAAGGATCCCGCTTTGGTGTTCACACCAATAACAAAGTCAGTCGTCTGCCATTCTCCTACAAACATATCTGCGCCCAGCAGAACATTGCCATCGAGACCAAGTTGGAAGGCCATCAATCTGAGAAACAGGCTAGGATGAATCTTAAGAGACAGTTGGAGAAGGACTCATTTAATGCACATCCTGGTAAGATTTCTCAGTATTAATGGGGGAAATTTGTATTCTTCTCATCATATTTGATGTGCATCTTTTCCACATGTTTAAGTATCTATCTTATGATCCCAAATTACTTTCTGTAAAATCATGACTATATGGCCAAGGAATACTTCAAACCCTATTAAGCAGAATGGATCAGGTATGAAGTTTATGATCTCATTTGTATTTAAAAAAAAAGATTTTCTAAAGTAGGTTTTCATTTTTAATAGTGATGCTAGTTGCTCGTGTAAATAGTATGTTATAAGAGCTTTGTCATAATCATAAGAAGGTCACACAGAACAAGGTTCCTTTTATAACAAGGTAGTTTTGATCGTCCAGCTCCTTGTATTTTACTGTGCACAATATAACATGTTTTCATATTCATATTGTCCTTCATGTAGTACATGATGTTTTGTCTTTGTGGTTTCTTTATTAGATGACACATCCAAGCACCTGAGGTTCTCCCTGAACAAAGCTAAAAGATGGGAAGTCATTGAGGATATCAAGGATGAGGCTGATCACCATAGCAACCAGTACATCATCCGAGAACATCACATGCTACATAGATCATCCTATTCATCGTCTTCGCACACGTGCATCAAAGTCTTTGACTCATCAGCTGATCAGACACTTAGGGTGCCAAAGAAGAAGTATTCCAAATCCTCAGACCTCATCCACGCAGATCGGAATGAGAAGGTGAAAGAATCTGACTTTGGGAAGAAGAATGGCAAGCGTTCAAAAAATAGACGAACACGTCAGGAGGACAGGGAAGCTGTGAGTGTAATCCAGTATGACGTGAACCGAGCCACACCAAAGGATAGCTACCAGACATATGCATCTACTTCTACTTCAGGTAAGTTTCCTTGATAAATATATTAGGGTAATTGGATTAGGGTAATTGGATTTCATGATACAAAAAAAGAATAACTGAAATATGTATCTTAGATATGAAGAATATATAAATTTCAAAATCAGTTTCATAGATTGTTACAATGAATTAAGTAATATGCATTTACGTATAATAGTATGAAGGAACACAACACAAGTAGGGATCTGTTTCATAGCGCTGTCCATAGAGGTATGCATGACTCTCCGTAAAACTGATGACCCTTTCCTGCACTCACTAATAACTCCTGATGCTGAGTTGGCAACTGAGATAGGGATACCAGTTGTGTGGAAATTTGTACATATATGTACCTCTACAAACAGCTTTTTGAAACATTTAACTGCGAATATATGCCAAGAGACTACTTTGTTGAATAAATAATTATGATGCTTTAACACTGGTGTTCATTTTATTTCATTATTTATGTTTAATAGGCCTATTTTCATAATAATATTTTTTCTCTTTATCACTTTTATCCAGGCCTTAAACATAGGAACAGCAGGAACCGGTCAAAGAAACTGCAGCAGTGTAGAACAAATGATGCCTTATTTGATGGTTTATGGGAGCTCTCTGAATACCCTGTATATGATGATGAAGAAGAGGATGATGCATTTTCTCATGATCTTACGGAAACAAGGGAATCCTATGAGGTTGACTTAGAGACCTTGCTTTATAGAGGACCAACAGGTGCAATAGATGTGTGTGAGCTACAGGAGAGGAGCGGATCACAATGTAAGGCTGAAAAGTCTACCAAGGATAAGGTTTTTCATATTGATGGTGAGGATAGAAAGGCTGCTCTTCAATTGTATAAGCAAATCAAAAAGACCCCACCTCCAGTGCCAAAAGAGGGAGCCAAGAAGAAAAGGAAGAAGCGAGCAAAGTTTCAACAATTCATAGAAGAGCTAACACCTATTATCAAAGAAAAACCAAGATTTGTAACTGCAGTACGAGTAGATGACATCACAGAAGAACACCTGAATGGACAGTTTGGGGATAACTTCATCAAGGGACAGTCCATGCCTCGTCGCTTTGCCATTGACATCAGCGATCGTGTAACCCAGTATCTAGCTTCTAGTGTAGGCAATGCTGAACTGTCAAAGCACCTCCTGGAGACTGGTCACCATATCTTCACTATCTTTGAGTGTTCAGTGGATCCATGGCTAGCAATGAGAGGGGATGACAGACTGGAGTTGGTGAAGAACGTAAGGATGAAGGTGTGTGGAGTTGATGGAGATGATACAGTAGCAGGAGCTTTGACTAATCTAGAGAGTGATAACATCTCAGATATGATTGATGCTGTTAGCCAATCGGTGGCTTTCTTACCCGCTAGCAGGTAAGGATGATGATTGGATTAAGATCATTTGCTCTTGAAGAATATGATTAGATCAGTAGTCCATTCTATCTCGGTCTCCTAATTAGCCCATTAAAAAAAATCCTCTGTTATGTAGCAATTTCAAACCTACCTCTACTGGCATAGCATTCCTCAGGCAATATTCTGTTTAAAAACAGACACTGAGAATATTGATGAATAAGATTATTGATATTCAAGAATTTTATTTCATGTCAAACTTCAGTGGAAGTTTGAGCACAACAAAGAAAATTAACTTCTATCCAAACTGATTAAAATGAATATAGTTATCACTATCCTTAATCATCTTTTAAAAAGAAAGTACATTACTTTTGAAGTGTAATTACACATGCAATTTTATGACAATTTTATTCTTTTTTTTGCAGCTTCCCAATAGACCAAGAAATTTCCTGCCAGGCAATCAAGCCTTTGTTCTTCATGAATACTGTACAGACAACATTACGCTGGTATTACCATTCCACCTATGCTAACAAAACTATACAGGTAGGTCTACTCAGTCCACTCAATTATACATCAGAAAAAATCATTCATCCAATAATTCTTTATTTTATGGCAAAAGAAAGAAACTTTAGAGATGATAACTCTAATTTTGCTTTAAGAAATGGATAGCAATTGATGTCTTCACTTGAAAGTTATGGAATTAATATGACTCATGCACTTTCATTGATTGTTCATTATAAATGTATTTTTTTATTCAACCACAAATTATGGCTAAAGACTCAGAAGATCACATGATACCTCAATAATTGATATTGACTAAAAGTTTAAATTAATCACTTGATATTGTGAAATGTATAATATCCCCATTTTACTCAATAAAATATGTGTTCTCATTTCAGTTTCTTTGTGTTGAATTACACATAAATCATTGATTGTTAATTCTGAATGTATCTTTTATTTTATCACAGACTATGGCTAAAGACTTGGAAAACCACACAGTGTCTCAAGAATCATCAAATGCATGTGAATCATGTAGGATCTGTTACACAGAATTTGATGAGCATAACCAGAGCACGGCTCTCATAGCTTGTGCTCATTGGTTCTGTGATGAATGCTGGGGAAATCATCTTACCACACAGATAAACCAAGGCAGCATTAACATCACGTGCCCAGTAAGTTCTTTGCTAATCTTTTTAATTTCTTGAAATAGCTCAAGAAATCTGCCTGATTAGTCTAATAAGCTGCATCTCATAAACTGTACTTTATAGGCCACAGCCTCCTTCAGTCTTCCCCAATCAAGCATTTTTTTTAAAGTGCAAACTTTTTATTTGTCTGTAACATGTGTGGCCTTTGATCCTTGATCCTGGGATATTTATCTGTCTCAATATTTTCATGAATACAAAATGGAAAATGGATTTTGCTAGGGTCCAGCAATGAAATTATCTCTCACATGGTATTGAATGAAATAAAGACTGTATTAGCAATTTGAAAAGCGAAAATTAAGTATGAAACATATATATACACCTGTATATATATATATATATTTTTTTTTTTTTACTGATTATGGCAGTGCTGTAAAAGCAAAGCATGTATGATTGAAAATATCAACAGCCTGAACATACAGGGAATAAATTTATATTATTTACACCTTCATTGACTTCTCCTTACATGTGAGACTACTTCTTTATCATTCGACCAATGAAGTTCCTTGCTCAGATTAAACTACTTTTGCAAACCATATTGTTTGATTTTAGTTTTACTTTCTTAGGCTTTAATCATCAGGATTTTTTTTCTCTTATAGGAATACAAATGCAACACAACCGTTGATAAGGTCACCATAATGTCATTAGTACCTTCCAAACTCATCTCTCGTCACCATGCCAACCAAACCAACAGCGCCCTCATGCTGCGATCAGATCTCCATTGGTGTCCGAGTCCTTACTGCGGCCGTTTATTGAGCGTGTCCAACACCAATAGTCTGGTTGCTATCAAGTGTGAGTGTGGTACATTCTGGTGTTCAGGATGTAAGAAAGAAGCCCATTGGCCTGCTACATGTCAGCAAGCCAAGATATACAGGGACAAAGCTAAAGATCTGTTCAGTGAGTATACATCAATTTTCAGGTTTTTTTTTCTTGCAATTTTTGTATTGAATTTTACACCTGATCACAATGGTAATTTAATTTAATATCAACCTATTCTGATGGCAAGGTTTATTCGAAATACTTAAACCCAGTCACTTACTTTTTCATATTATTTCTGAGGGATAATGTCTAGTTATGTCTAGCTACTGATAAAAGGAAAAAAATAAACTCTCATATACATGACAAAATTAACAATCTTATTAAAGAAAGATACTAGTTATTAACATTATTGCGCGCAGGAGGTATATGCATTTTCTTGGACATTACCTATTATATGAGATAGAAAAAAAATGAGAGGAGTAGGTTCATCTGATTTACAGTGATGATTCAATATAAATGAAACATTACATTTTGGAAATCATCATCACTTTTTTGGGGGTAGACAGACGGATTTGTGATATACCCTGCATTCTACAGACATCAGTCGCAATCAAATCAACCGAGGAAGCATTCTGATATGTAGACATGTAATGAAGAATGTTACCAATGTATTAATATACTTTTTGAACATTTCGCTTATTTTACAGAGAAGAAAAAGACATCTTGGGGAGATGAGGTCGTCTATTCCGTTAATACGAAGCCTTGCCCACGATGCCGTTACCCCATTGAGAAGTGGTACGGGTGTAAGCATATGGTGTGCAAGTGTAACTGCTATTTCTGCTGGGAATGTGGAAGAACCAGTGAGGAGTTTGGTTACTCCTGTGATTGCCGTTCAAAGCGAACCTGGAAGTACAAGGTATATTCGATTAAAGCTATAATTTCAGAACTGGAGTTTAATGAATTATGTTGGTGAAATAGTCATGATTTTATAGCACTTAATGCTAAGTGTTTCTAAGCATTCTGCACATTATTACCCATGTATTGCAAGCCGACGACATTCTTGCTCCACAATAAAGAATTTCTTCTGATCAGTACCCATTCACATCACCTCGTCTTACTGCAACATTATGTAGGTTAGTTTTGTGCTGAAGGAACATAATGGCAAACGTGGAATTCAAATTGCAGTCCTTTGGTTGAAAGGAAAGACTCTGAACTGCTGCACCATGATTTCCAAAATACTGTGATGAAGTGTAGAAATTCCATTAAATTAGCAGAAATCATTTTTTTCATGTTTGATAATTTTGTGAATCCATAACGAAAACAGAAATTATGAACTTGTTATCATGTCCTTTTGTCCTAAAACTACCTCTCCATCAACACCCAAGTTTGCAATCTCTAGTTAATGAAAAAGTTGAATTATTATTGCAACTTGTAGATGTTGTAGTTTTGAGGTATAGTGTAACATTGCTGTGTCATTTTCTTTTTAGATTTGTTCCATCCCAGACAAATCCAAATTATATTTCATTAAACTTGAAAACATTTATGTATTTATTCAGGTCCATCGCATTCATGAGGAAGAGATGGTCGAGCCGACTGCAATCGAGATTGCAATGGTCCATCACAAAGAAAGGACAAACTTTGCTTGCCACCGTCGGATTAGGAAAATCAAGAAGCTAGCCACGCAATTGGTAAGATTGAAGTTCCTCTGAAGTAATTCTGAGAAAAAATTTTGAAATTTGAGGCTGTATACCTCACTCTTATATTCGAATTGTTAGGTTACATGAATTCCAAAATTTTCCACTGTAATGTTGTCATGATTTGTTTGTGTTTGAAAGTATTACAATTTTTATATAATTTTATGTACTTATAAAAAGTAAAACAATGTAAAGTGGCACAGGATTATCATAAACAGGGTGCATGATATTTCAGTACCGCAATGCAATATTATTATCAAATTATGCCTTTTCAATCATCATGTTAAAGTTGAAGCTCTAAAATGTAAAGCCATTATTGATTTTGCATTATTTTAACAGCTACAGAATGGAAGAGACAAATCGAAGATGGAACCTGAGAGGAAATCATCTGTTGCTATGGAAACCGATGAATCATGTCAGTTTGATGCGATAAAGGACATTCTCCTTGATGTTGCAAACTTTCTTTCAGAGGTACTTTGATTTTTATAGTTTCTTGCAAAAATGCTGCTTGTCAAAGGCAAGGCAGTAATGCTACTTTCAGGGAATTGGTGCCGTGATCCATATATACATAATACTTAAAAATTAATACAAGCAGCATGTGTGGATACTAGTATATGTGAGCCATGTGAATAGTGTGTAGTGTGACTGCCTCATCTCACAAGTAGGAATAATTGTATGAGCTGAAATTTTTTAGTGGTTTTATGTTTGGGAATTTCATTGCCCTAGCAACGCAAAAATTCCCACCCTGTGTGATGCACATTAATATGTATTCAAACATTGTCAAAAATATTGAACTGGTTCTAAAATGTGAAAATATCAGCTTATACAAAAATATATGTATGAGCAATTCATGAATGATTAATGATTGTCCCCTATATATATAAGGAACCATCTAGAAATAATTTGTTTCTTAGTTTGTATGGATAGATTCAATATTGAAAGTGATTATGGCTTGAGTTGTTCATGAAGTGGAATTGTATAGGAGAAAATTTGTCAAACAAATTGCTGACTGCTTTATGGAATTACTCAAATAAATTATTTACAAAATTGTACCATATATCACTGAATATCCATTAAGCATCATATATGTCAAACAGATGGAGTGAATTTTGTTTAGTTTTCAAACAAAGGAGGATATTGTTTTATATATGAAATTCTGAATAATATCTTTTTATCTTTATGAGATAGATTTGTTTATTCAGCATTGAATCTAATTAAGTATAATGATGCTAACAACTGTAACAAAACTAACATGTCTAATATTTTTGTATTACATTTGATTGTTATTGCATCATTTCAGGCTGAATTTGTCCTGGAGCATCTGGAGATCCTATTATCAAGCTCCTTTCGTGATGGACACAAGAGGGTGCTCTCCAGTCACAAGACGAGACTTCACTTCCTTACCGGACGACTTCATAAGGTAGATATATTTTAATCATCATTTTAATCAAGGCTCTCTTGAAAAGCAGGCCATGCGGCTTGAACAAGACCACCCTGTCTTTTAAAGAAAACTTGAATAAATAAATAAATGAATAAATAAATGATGAATGCCTCAGTATGAAAAAATAATACAAAAAGGGATCATTCCAAATTTGACCAAATTATGTTCTTACAATTGCACAAGCATGGGTAGTCATTTTCTAATCTATATCATGATAACAGACAGTTTCTTTTCGTACTGATTTATAGTAAAGATTTTGAATATTTCTTTACATTAGGAACCATTTACATCTCATTGGTTAATCTGCATTTCTAGACCTTCCTTCGTGTCAATTTTCAGATTTGGTTGTTCAAGACATTTGTTATTTTAACCCTGAAATGAAGATCTGTCCAAGTTGCCCAAATGTTGAAGTCTTGTGGGACAAGACTTCAACAGAGTTTAGTTTGCCCATAGTTGAAAGTTAACCATGCTATATTTCAATTTTATATCCAACAACGCATTCCCAATATCATTTTTGTTCATTATTTTACAGATATTTAAGGAAGGAACCAATCTCACTGTTGGAGATATTGAACATCTATTAAGCTGTGGCAAAGATTGTTTACGATGGATTGCACTATCAGCGACTCAACTCCCTGAGACTCTTGGATCAACTGAAGAATAGATGACCCAATCTTTGGATCAAACAAAGAATGGATGACCCGATCTTTGTCTCAGACTGAGAATAGATGACTTGTTAATTGTCTTGATGGTTGCAAACCAGTTTGAAATAATTTGTGGACTAACTTATGTGAAACTGGAAGTGAGTAGGGACAAAACTGAGATTCAGAACATAAGGAATCCTTCCCTACTCTTGGAAAGGCCATGCAACCTTTGGATAAAATGAAGCATTTGAAAGCAAATGTTATATAAGCAGCTCTAAACAAATTTCAATGCATTGTCCCCATCCATCTTGGATCAACTGAAGTATAGTTGACCCAATCTTTATGGCCTCCTACTCGTCTCCCTGTGCCATCATACTTCAGCCAGCTTGATGGTTGCAAACCATATGATAATTTGTCAAGTAATAAGTTGTAGGGTAACTTATGTAGCATTTTTTTTATATATTAAAAATATTGTACAATGATGAATAGGGATATTGGGAGTGAGTAGGGACAAAACTGAGATTCATCAAGAATCCTTCCCTGCTCTGGGATAGACCATGCAACCTTTGGACAGAATGAAGTATATGGGAGCAAATATGTTATAAAACATGTTTGATTAACTTTTGAGGTGTTTTCCTTATTTACCTCTGTGCTGCTATCAAGAATATTTACCTGTTGAATAATTGGAAAGCAAGATTACAATTATGATTATTCAAATTCAGTTTGTCTTCATTCTTCTGTTCTGTTATAAATTGCAAATTTACAACTTTTTTTAATGCATTGTCTTCATTATTTGTCACTGAAAAGTTTCTTTCCCATTGTAAGTTATTAATTCATACATGACTGCTTGCATCTGAAACTTTTAGGATCATATCATTATTGTTAAGGAAAAATGTTTGAAAATAGCTGCATACGTTGGAATTTATATAAACATCATCATTCAACAAGTTCTCTGAACTTTTTTTTGATAAAAAAATGTGAGGAGATTAAATCAGCAAAATTGCTGATTGTATTTTAAATTTGTTATAGAAGACCTTATATATAACTTAAATGTGCTATCCCAGGTAGTACTAATCACAGGGTCATCTTGTAATATCTTAATTGAATACTTCCTGTCTATTACCCAAACTGTGCATGTGTGACACAATGCTTTGAACTTATTTAATCACATGTATCTATCAGATGTTTCTGAGAATGAAAGGAACTATATTGATTTAAAATTCATCATATGCCAGTAGTTTTTTTTTTTAAAGATATATATACATGTATTAGTTTTATAAGACCTGTTCTAAGTCTTATACAGTTACAAAATTCTTTGCTACCACTCATCACTATGCAAGATCAGAAAAATAGATGGTCCAGTGATCCTATCACTGGTATCATTTTCCTGAGAATTATAATGATAACAGTTATGCAGGGAATTTTTATTTTCCCCATACGCTCAGAGCATCATTATGAGCATAGCTTCGATCATGACTCCCAATGTGTACAGACTCTGCCTCAGTCAAATATCCTATGATCTCGCAATCGATTGTCCTTCAAGCAGTAAAAAGCAACATGCTTTGCCTGATATTCTATAAAGAATTAAAAAGAAGTATCTCAATTATTGATGATTTGTTTAATATATAAAGAATTAACTGGAAAGATGTATAGATATATACAATGTATATAAGTAAGTTGTAAAGATCATGATGGCTTTATGCAATTATTTATTCACAGCCTTCTTTGTAATACTTTAGCAATAAACTTGAAATATGCTTATTTTATGACTTTGCAATATTTTGTAGCCTTATTTTATGTAAATATGGGTATGAGATTAATGAAATATCCGATTCTTCTAAAATTCTAGAAAACATCATGCACAGCAATGGAATTAAGGCACATTTTTTAAAACTTTTAAATTATTTTGGATGCATGAATTAAGCTGTAACCAGTGAAGGGAGAATAGAGAACATGGGTAATATAGTCATGATTATTATTTAAACTGACCAGTCTAGCTGCCTTTCATTGAATTAAAGACTCCACCTGTTGCATTTATTCTAGAAACGTGCAGCAAAGAATTGATAATGAATATGCTTTAGTGCTATGCCTTTGTACATCACTTCATTTATGAGTCAATCAAAACACATTCTCATACCACAGAAACGTCCCTCGTCATACCCTTGCAGAGATGTAAACCGTTCAGTCATATGCATGAACTTAGAAATTAAAATATGAATCACCAAACAGCTGAACCAAATATTTGCTTGTGATAGAATGCATGAAAACAAAATTGTAATAGGCATATGATTTCTCTTGTGAAAAAAAATTTGCTTATCTGAATAGGTGATTCACATTTTAATTTGTATCATGACAATATTCGTATGACCTCATTGTTTTGTTTTAATGATTTCACATGGCAATCTATATCTGAACTCTCCTTATTTTTCAATGGACCTGTGAATCTGAGTATTTATTGCCATCCATGAAGTTTTTTAATGAAGTCCATCTCAAATGATATGCCAACAAGATGAAAATAAATGCAATATGAAGTTTTGGAATATGTAATCAAATTTTGTACTGAGTCCCAAATTTTTCAAAGTGAAGTTAAATTATGCATTACATTTGAAACTCCTTTTTCGGAAGATCATCTACGTTTGGTACTCATAGTTGAGACGTTAGAGTTTTAGGTGTGTGAATATCTCAAAGATACTAATGATAATGATAATACTAATAATAATAATATACTTTTCTTTAAAGTGAATATTACACGTTTGTCTCTATGTGCTTATTAAGAGAGATGAAAAGAGAAACAATAGTAATTAATTCAATGTTATTTTCATGAAAATTTAATTTTGATATAACAATGTTTGGAAGGAAGTATTAAGTCACGAAGGCTATTTTTGGGGATACAAGAATATTGGTCTAATTGAAATTTGGTCTGTGATTGGTATGCTTGAATCTTTAGTTTTCCCAGAACTTGTAGATTAAACTTCAGCAAAAGCAATCGAGATAAAGGGAGCAGGAGTCTGGAAATGTAGGTCTAACTGTAGGCTATATGCATACAAAGAGTAGAAACGTATTATTTCCACCCACAATATTTGAAAATTTAATAGAAAAATAATGTAATCAAATAAAGTGCATGCATATATTCAGCTTATATTAATGTTCGTTTTTTTTTTATTCTAAACTTGTGAAAGTAACCTGTTTTCCCTTTTTTTCTCTCTGATAGGTATCCATAGATTACCTTCAGATTGTTTTCTTTCCGTTTTCTCTAATTTTCCCTTTTTGATTTGTCTCATGGGCAATTGACTTGGAAAGGTGACCAGAAAAAAAAGCGAATTTTCTCGACTAAATATTGTAATAGTTTCTGAATTCGTGACTGTACCTGACAAAGCTCTGATTTTTAGGAGACGTAGATTTTGAGCTGATATTACAGAGAATCAGACATGGCACGACCGGTAGGTTTAACAGTTTTTTTCAGATATTTATTTTACATTTTTTGCACCTGGCTTTGTCGGCTTTGTTTGTGCAGTGCAGCAAAGGGTCCATATGCGATCCCAGCCAGCGACAGGCCCAGGGCGTCGGTCCAGTCGCGATCGACCGGCTTGTCTAGAAAGGATACGGGAATTGGGCAGGGGTACGAAAACACGCTCTTCTTCTTCTTCTTCTTCTTAGTGGTATTCTGCCTCCTTCATCCTTGAAGATTCTTGCAGAGTTATTGAAAGTGGTTGTGTGTGTCATATGGGTAGGGTGCATGTGCCAATATTTACATGGTGCAAGTAAAAACCGCCTGATATCTAGCTGCTGCTGCCTTCCGTCAGGAGATGTCGAAAGGCATTAATGGAAGTGGCTGTCACAACGCTCAATCGAGACAGGGGTGGTGGGGGAGGCTAATCTAGGAAGAATGTATTTTAAGAGTGATTTCCCATCCTTTCTATGCATAATCTCGAGATGTTATCAAATTTTTTTTTTGGAGACGGTTTCACAACGAACCATTACTGATTTTTTTCTTCATTTTTCCCCCTTATGAAACAACTGGAAAAGTTTGAAGTCCGATATCAGGTTGGCAGGCTAAGTAGGAGCAAAATACAAAATTTATGAATTTATATCGGCAACTATGCATAAATCACCAGGATTGAATAGTGAGACAACAGAATTACTTAAAGGAGGGATAAGAAAATAAAACCTAATCCTTGCAGAGGTTCAAGAATAATAGTGTTTCAATGTTACTTTTAGTACTGTATCAAACTGAAATAAAACTATAAAACTGATATATTGTGATTCCTTGCAGGATATGGATGCCATCTACCAAAATATTGATGAACCTGTTGATGCAAGGAAGGTTTTCGTAGGAGGTCTCCGCAGAGAAAGTTCAGAACGGCATCTTTACGAAGCTTTCATCCCCTTCGGCCATGTGGTGGATGTCCTCTTTGCTCGAGATAAAAATCTTAAACCTCGGGGTTTCGGCTTTGTTACCTTCAGCAAGTCATTTATGTTAGAAGGGGTTTTTAAAGCTCATCCTGATAATCGAATCGTTGTGGATGGAAAGAATGTGGAAGTGAAGAGAATATCAGAAGGCGAGGTGAGGATATATAAATGAAATCATGTGTAATATTTTATTTGTCCGATGTCAAAAATTTATCAATATTTATTAAGTCTTAGGGGGTGTTAAAGCACATTGCTACATGTATGATGTGAAAAGTTGGGATGTGCTGTGAACGTTTGTGTGAACTGCCCAATATTTCAAAAATTGGGCAAACCACCTTGACAAAAATATTTGGCGCCCACAAAAAACTTTGTTGATGTGTCAAGGTGCCAAAGAGCACTTATGTTTGGGCTCAATTATTCTCTGATTTATAATGATTGATCATTCATAAAGTAAAAATTGTAAAAAGGAATTTTTGCCAAAATTTGCAAATATATATGTAATATGCTTTTCCCGTTACAAAAAAAAATCACTTAAGGGAATGCTTCACAATTTCTACTAAATTTGTGAATAATTTCAAGCAATTCACATTCTCCCTAGATGGATAGGGTGATTGTTTGAAGCTTTTCTTGTTTTGTTTTCAGCCAAGCCGATCGAAATCCGCCTTATTGAGAGCTGCCACACCCAATGAAAACACAACAAGAATTTTCATTGGAGGCATTCCTGAACATACCACAGAGGAGAAATTGAGGGATGCGTTCAAAGGTTTTGGAGAGATTATTGAAATCGAGATCCCGCCTAATGAAAAGAATGGAAAGCCAAGAGGATTTGCATTTATGACCTTTGCAACAAAGGAGATTGTGGGAAAGGTTGTAGGTAGGTATAGCAGTGACCTTTTGATATTTTTTTTTCTTTCAATTTGGTAAAATTGTCCAAGGGTAGTCATAAGCTCACTGGAAAGAAAGTAATAGTAGCTTCATGAATGAAATTAACAAATTTTTTAATCAGTTTTCCAAGGGTAAAGATAGTAGAAAATGCCATTTCATTGAGACAAAAAATATTTAATTTACTTTAGGACATATTGGTTAAAATTGACAAAAGTGAATCACAAAAGGTGAATCCTAGAAAAAATATTGGAAGTAGGGTATATCATCACTCAATTTTTACCGCCAATCAGGGATTGTGATATATGGGAACAGGGGCAGCAATTGTATTGAGAATTACATATTGGTTAGGATTTTGTGAGCCAGCTTGGAGAATTGTTGTTTTCATTAGTTGATATTTCTGCTATTCAAGTGGACATTGTGTCCGTTGACCCCACCTTGTGTCTATAGAATGAAATTAACAGTTTTCTTTCTCTAATTCTTTCTTCAGAAAATAAATATCACCCATTCCTAGGGAGAAAGGTAGAGGTGAAGAGAGCCATTGAAAAAGAAAAACTTATGAGAGAAACAGCTCCAGTTATTCCAAAGAAAGATCCCCCAAAGAAGAAAAATGAACCTCCGAAGAAGGCTGACCTACCTCAGAATAAGTTTGGTCGAAATCAAGCGGGAGTACAAGGAGTTGAGCGTGGAGGAAGAATGGGAGGAGGAGGAGGTGGCGGCGGAGGAGGAAAAGGAGGTAGAGAAGGAGGAGGAAGAGGAGGAGGAGGTGGCGGCGGAGGAGGAAGAGGAGGTAGAGAAGGAGGAGGAGGAGGAAGGAAAGGAGGAGGTGGAAGAGGAGGATTTGGTGGTGGCAATGGGTTTCCAGATGAGGGTGAAATGGATCAAGGATGGGGTGGTATGAGGGGCAATAGGGAAGGGAAAGGGAGACCTGGCTGGGACCATGATAGAAACTTTGGTAGAGAACGACCCCCTTTTGAAATGGGTCCAGATGTGCCAAGGCCAACAAGTTTAATGGAGCCAAGTGAATCGATGGGAATGGATCAAAGAAGAATGATGGAAAGAGGGCCAATGGGCCGAGAGGGTCAAATGGGAATGAACAGAGGAGGCATGCCTGATAGAGGACCAATGGGCCGTGATATGACGATGGGAATGGATCGAGACAGGATGACGGAGATGGGACCAATGGGACGTGATTTTCCAATGGGAATGGATCGAGATAGGATGACAGAGATGGGACATATGGGACCAGATAGGCCAATGGGAATGGATCAAGGAAGAAAGATGGATAGACCACAAATGGGATCTGATATGCCAAGAATGCCTGAAGCTGGACCTTCCAGGAAAGGATTTGGAGCAATGGAAAAGTGGGATGGTGAGTTGCATGATATTGGTGAAAGCGATGGGTGATGAATTGAGAAGAAGATGACTTATATAGCACTGTTTAGAAGGGATTAATTTTCAGAGCAGATTTAATATGAGATTTATTTATCCAAGAAATAGACTGGAGTGTAAAAAGCTAGTTATTTATCCAGAAGTAGAATAGGTGGGTTACAAATATAAATGCTTACTCTGTACACAAAGGATGTCCATTATGAAGTGGTGAAAATAGTAATTTGCCAGTGTGTGAAAGTATCTAAAATTTAGTGAATTCTTTGAACATATAATTATGCTATAGTTTTTTGGGTTTTTTTTACAGTAAAACTATACTTAAGTAAGCAGGCATCTGAAATCTTTATCCATCTGTTAGCAACATTCTTTAAAAAAAAGTCTTTGTCGTACATAAAGCAGATTTGTAATTGATTTCACAACCAGTCTAAGATGAATCTTTTGTCTTATGTTTGCTAAATAGCAATTAACTGACATAACTGTGTTTTTAATTGATCAGGTGAGGAACAAAGGTTTGTGTCTAAACATTTATGTAATTTCTTGCACCTTTTTCTTTAATGCAGACTCCATGTTTGATGGCATGCCTTCCGAAGAGATGATGAAGTTTGGGGGAAATCCCATGGATTTCCCTGGGGAATTCCCTGGGGATGGCCCTCCTGGTGGATCGGCAGGAGGCCCAGGAGATTTCAGACGAGAGATGAGCGAAGTTGAGAGAGACCTAGGTAATCTACTCAGAATCCATTTGATTTGTACATGTTTATTAAGTGTTTTCTTGTTGTGTTGCAAGAATGTGACAAAATAGTCTCACTGAGCCATGGTGAATGTGACTTCAAGCTTATATCAAGTACAAGCAAATAACTCCAATTTGCAAAATAAGTGGTTACCTCTTGGTTTTCCACACTTAACCAACCCAAGAAGCAACATTTTGGAATAGGGTAATATCAAAAGTCCTACTGTTAAAAGGCTATACATTTTATTACAACATAATTTAGTATGTGGTGATCACTTGAAGTTGTGATAAAATTACTAAAGTTTTCTGTGAAATAATGAACATTCATTTTATGATTATTACCAAATCTAGATATTATTACTTCTGATTTGTGTTGTTGACCATTTAGCAACTGGACCGCCCGAAACCGCCTTTTGTAACCATGATAATCATTCTCGTCGGCCTATGAATGATAAATGTCCTATGTGTGCAATCCTTATGTTCTTAAGAACACTATCAATGTCAATTCCTGCATACTTCCTATTCATCTGGGAGACTAGAGCTATCTTCTCTTCTACTAAACAAAAGCTTCCGAAGTTCGAAATTCAATTCAATGCTCCTTTGTAATGCTATTCGAATCAAAACCAGCTTGTTATTGTTGTGTCCGCACAGTTCAATACATGGCATACGGCTCTATTGTCCATGTCCCACTTTATTTTGCGGAAATAGTTTATATATCATTTTGAAGGCACCAACCCCCATCAGAACCAGTTGAGAACAAGATAAATATTTTTATCCATCATTATTTCAACTGTGACATTTTCTCTATTTTCTTTCTTCCATGATTGATGCAGAGATGTCAAAGAACAAGATGAAGGAGTACTATCGTACCATGTACATGTGGAAGCTCAAATGGTATCAGATGATGAAGACTTGGACTGCAGCTAAAGGTAGCATTTTGTCGCATCATGTAGTTTGATTTCAGTAGTAAAAATTTACAAGTTTCAAATAAGTTGATGTAAAGCCATTACATATCTTGTGGGTAATACCAGATGCCTTTTGTTCAGATACGGTAGAAACTCACCATAACGAGGTCCTGGAGACCTTAAGAAATCCCATGTAATGGCAGGAATTTTATTACCGGTATATAGGGATTAAAAAGTACTAAAACCAATAAAGAGCTGGGAGCAGATTGGTATATTTCTAATTCAGGAATAAAGTTCTTTCAAATGTCTTTTATACTGAGTTTCCATTATATTGGGTTATGTTGTGGTTCTAGAGACTATAAGAAAATGTACATGTTTGTTCAATGAATGCCAATTGATCATGTCAGTTAGTTTGAAACTTTGTATTTCTTTTTATTTTTTAATATCTCTTATCAAAGTAGGAATAGAAACTATGGTATAAGGGATAAATACAGCTAAAGAAACTATTTTTTTAATGTATTTTTTTTTACAGTTTGTATTTCATATATTTGTATTTGAATTAAATGTAAGAGATATAAAAAGGGAAAAAAGCTCAGGTAAGCCATTTTCAGAGGGTTGGTTGGTGGAGGGAAACCAAAGATATTTTTATTCTTTACCAAATGTTGGCATCCTCTTCCGCACCTATTAGCCGCTGTCGCAGCCGAGGCATCTAGCAGCAGCATGGGGGGCAGCAATCCATCCAGGGACTCCTATCCATCAGCCAACAATCAGCAGGGAGGGGGTAGCTCTTTCGGCAGCACAGATGCCTGGGGTTCGGCGGGAGATTATGGCGGTCATGGCCGTGGTGGTGGTGGTGGTGGTGGAAATCAGTCTCAAGGTGGCTATGGCAATCTTGGAGCTAACTATGGCAATGCTCCATCTGGATTTGGACCAATGAAGAAGGATCCTGGCTACCCTGGACCAAGGCCTGGAGGTAGGAATATTTACATACTGGAAATACAGAAATATTTGCAGTATATTAATTTGTATAACATTCATGCAAATTTTCAATCTTCAACTATTTTCCCTCACTAAATGAACTACATAAATACTTGTATACAGTCCTTGGAACCATGAAAATTACCTTGTTATATTAGGTTCCTCACTATATCAGCATATAAAAACAAAGAACTTTAAAGAGCTGGGACCAATAAAATCACCTTGTTATAACATATATCTTGCTATATCTGACATCTTTATCACAAGGTTCCACTGTACAAGCAATGCACCCATTCTGCAAATCAGATATATGAGCAATGAAAAATTACTTTATGAAGGTTCTAATATGTAAGGGCACTTGTGTACATAATTCAATCATTAAATTGCCCATTATTATATTTTCTTACGCAAGCCCAGGAGCAGTTAATTCCCACACTCTGGCAATTTCCATGTTGCTATTCCCAAATCAAGTAATTGGTATAAGATATTTGACAATTTTGTGTAGAATTGCATAGAGGTATTATGAGGCTAAAAAAATAGAAGACATATGATTTCTAGGTTTGGAAAGTTCATTTGATTAGTCATCCAACAGAATTTTAGAACCAGCAACTATGTTTTGAAATAATTTATCCAGAATAAGAATCTTATGGAAGAAACATATAGCTCATCTGATACAGTGAAAATAAAAACTGGTACCCTAACCATAATTTCTTGGATGTGTACAGGACCATATGGAGGAATGTGAGCCGAGGCTGCCAAGGAGCATAGAGTCCACTACAAAGGTAAGTATCTTAGGGCTTCCCCATGATGAAACAAAGAATATGTAGAATCAGCTCTGACAAAGTGTTACATGAAATGCTGTTGCGTGGGAAACAATAGAACATATGTACTGATGCTGTTACCAGCCCGAGTACCCCCTCAGTTGGGGCTTCAGTGACATTGTCACCCGTAATTGGCAGCTTTCCTTTGATTGAGGGGTACCTCTGACGTGTAACATCGTGTGCATAGCAAGTTGAGCATCTTTTTCTGATACGAAGGAGATGATATAGCAGCTATGAAATGTAAGCTGATGTTGCATTTACAAGATGAAAAAAGGACCATCAGTTTCTTATTTTACTATTATTGTGCCTTTGCAGAGCAACAAGCAAAATGAAAATGATTACACAAATTTCCAGTTTCGAGCAATTACAAATCATATGACGTGGTCCTGCACTTGTTAGACTACATATGTTTTTTACCATTTAGTCCCAGGAATTGCAGTGTGATGTATTAGCTTGCAATTCTGTATTCATCCACTGTTTGGTTTTATTATGAATTATTTAGTAAATGATTTCTATTAATAAATGATTATATCTGGTAAGTTGTTTGTTTTTTGTTTGTGTTGTCAAATGATTCATCAATATTCACCAACAATACAGACTCTATTTTGTAGCTGGTATTGAGCGAATTGTTTTTTTAATCATTATAGTTATGTAGAAAGAAATTTGGTTCATATGTTATCACATAGTTTTAAGATCTAGCAAATTTAAGTAGCAAAGACTATGAACAGAATCTATTAAATTAAATTCTTGTGTTGACACTATCGTTGATGATCAATTTCTCCAATAAATCTCTGGATGTTTCACCGAGTTACAGCAGACCATATGAAAGAATGTTACATGATCTTCAGTGCTATACAAAGCAGGCTATTCGTCATTTAGCATAAGAATTGATCACCAGACAATTTTAAAGTAATACCTTGTGGCATAAAATTCATTGATGATGGTAACTTTGTCATGGAATTATTACAATAAAACAGTGTTTCTACAGAAGTGGATATTATTGTTAAAATTTGCCATTAATGGTAAATTTTATTCAACAGGGATCTGGACTTAAATTCAGCTTGGTGAAACATAACCCATGTGAAGGGATGGGGGAAAAGGGTAATATTATTTAATAATTCAGAAACAATGACACTCTGCAATCAAAGCTGTAGTATTACTACCAGAGGATATTAGCAGATTCTAAATCACAAAAATGTAAAGGAGTTGCCATGTCATTATAAGAAAAGAAGACATTGTTACTTACTAGCTCTATTGTAAGAATTTGATACCATGTAGGGAGGAAAGATATTTTGCCTCTATTATTAGCTTATTCTGATTATTATGGCATGTATGCAGTGATTTGACGACGGTTCACTGTATGCCCTAGATTTATCAATTTCCTTTTGATCTTTACTTATGATGTCACAATTTCCAATGAAAATCAAATCCCATTATGATTTTTTTTCTTGAATTTCAAATGTATATTTTAGAAATGATTACTGAGTAGACTAGCTATTGTACTATTAAGAATTACCCATCATTATTTTTATTTGTAATAATCAAGTAATGTTCTTTATTTCACAGATTTCATTACCCTAGCTGCTCAACCGACTATTACTTAGCCACTAGCCATCTAAAGTACTTTGAATCCATCTGAACCGGAATGTATCTTGTGACCTAGCTGACCACAGTATAGTGCTGTAAATGACGGTATCTTCATCGAAAGAGTCTAGCTTCTATCATGCAGCCACCTAATGTGTTTAGACTACTTCTGACATTGGACACGACTCTCATTGAGTTTTCAAAATTAGTTTCACCATTTTACAAAACTGCTTTCAAAGATCACCTTACCTGTGTTTTAGTGACAGTAGCATAGTTCTGAAAACAGATTTCATAACTGGTTCACATAATGTGGTCTCCATCCGTAAGTTCTATTGTTCGATCTTGGCCAAACATGCTATAGACCAAGGCCCACAATATGTACAACACTCATGCTGATATATTCGATTCGTTCAACAAATTCTCTCAGATGTAGACAACTGTAGACCAATTTATGAATGACCCCTATCTGAAATAGAAACTAAAAACTATATTAATGACAGACCTCCAAACCACTAGGAATTTTGAAGAAAGAATATTACTTTTTGGCTATTTTCAGAGAGTTCCAAAATAGTTTTCTTGATAATTCTGCTGACAGTCCTATGGGAAACATGGTTTCCTTCCTCCTTTTCAGCAAATTATTCCTTTTTTTCCATCATATTGGTTGGGAGGCATGTAATGAGGTAAAGAGGTCTTAGAAACTGCTTTAAAACTTCCCAGTTTAATAACTCTTCAGTTATTGTGACCACCATTTCCAGACATTAAATTTGTTTTTGTCAAACTGATTTATCTTGACCATTTTTATAAAGTACCGATAAGTGAAAATAAGTCTGGGATAAAGTATATTCCGACTTGGGTATTACAACCAATGCAGCAAATGGCTGAATATGGTGGAATCAACATTTTTAGTCTATGATCATATATATCCTTTGTCTGACCAAAGGGGGTTCTACTACAGTGCAAATAAGAATTCTATGCTATCCCCTAGGCCTAAAATTCATAGTGATAAGAGGTAAGCAAGGAATTCTTATTTGCACTATGTATTTGTTTTTCATTTGTGGTAACTTACCCTAAAAGTTACTAATAAAATCTTAGTATTGTCAACCATAGATTTAAAATCAAATGCCACATCTAATTGAAGTAAGATGTGATGAAATACTGCATCTAGTTTTTTTTTTCAATTTTATTTTTAGCTATTGTAGACAAAATCGTATGACTCTGCTTGATGATTATTATTGTGTCAATTTGTCGCTAAGGGCCATAGACCTAAAAACGTATATTGAAAGATCTTCTGCGCTTCAGAGTTAGGTCTCGATTAGACTGTAATGTAGTTGGTAATATTTAGAAGTTTAAGAGCATTAGTATTAGGACAAAAAAATTTGGTTGTGTTGCAAGTTCACTCTTGTAATGTAGAATTTTACATGCTGAAAAGAAATGTTAGTTACTTAGCAATAAATTCTAAATGCTCTACTGAAAGTAATGGTATTGAGTTAGCACCAGGACTGTACATTCTTAAATGTTTTGTGTATGTTTGCAAAGATAGTGGGGAAAAGTGGGATAATCATTTATATGTTTAGCTTGATGGGGGGTGTATAGATACCCCTTTTTAGTTGAACAAGATCGTGGCCAGAGTGAATATTTGACATGTTATTTTATCTGTTTATTTTACTTAGCAGTACCTCTTTATAATGATATTCTTGGACCAGGAAAATGTCCTTGTTATGATCAGGTCTCTCATTCTATCACAGTAGAAAAAAATATATATATAAAGAGCTGGGACCAGTGGAAAAAATGAACTTTTATAACTGCAAGGGGTTTATTGCGTTCATTCTCTTAAGGTGTCCATATTTCATAAAACTGAAAGTTTTAGGTCTGCATCATACTGCAATCCACTTTTGTTTACCTTTTAAACTAAGAGGATAAAAGTTCATAACTCTTTGTCTTTATTTGTTTCTCTATCCTCATATAATGAGATTCCTTATATATTAGAGTAATTTTCATGGTCTCAAGGACATAGTTATAATGAGGCCTCACTGTAGTATACATGCTTTTCATCTGTTTTTACTAGAATTGATTTAAAGCATATGTCGACAATATGCCAAACTAGCATCTATACTGAGACAGTCTCCAGTTATATCCTGATGAGGCATATTGTCTCAGACTAGTCTACTTCATTTAATGTAAAAGTTAGAATTATGACAATTTCAAATCATGGTTGCAAATTTATTTGAAAAATTAAGCTACTAGTACCATTCCCTGCTAGTACTTACCTAATCACTAGTCTATTTTTGCATATCCTTGAATGCGATAGTTTCTAAGTAAATATCGGCTTTTCGTCTGACAGCTGATTTGATCACAAGAACATAGAATAAACATAAATGTAACCATGATGAAATCAAACTCACGAAAGTCAATATTATTTCTTAGTATGTCAATCTCTAGGGACTTAGGGATTTGTTTGTAAAGAAGAAAACTCTCTTTACCTGTGACTATCAGATGTTTTATAATTGATTTTCTTTTGTCTTTTAGGTGTAAATTTACCCAAGATATTCCAAACTTCATGTATGTCTGTAATTGTATTTTTTTTTGCAGGTCTCCGCTAAATAAAACAATTGTACAACAATAATGTCGGTTGAATCGCATTTATCATGATGTTGTGTTGATAAGGTAAAGTTTAAGAAGTAGTTCCCAAAGTTTTAAATAAATGAACTTTTACTGGAGGGCTTTCTGGAACTTAGTTATGAATGGATGAGCTTAAAAAATGACAAAAGCCACAAGTCATTTTACAGGCTTTTAAAATATTTTTTTAAGTATATATACTTCTTGTGTATGATGAAAGAGAATCTCAGCCGACCGCTGCACATCTATAGACCCTGTCCTAATATCAACACGCGGTAAAATTAAAACAGTTTTAAGAACAAAACACATTTTTATTTACCCATTAAGTCAAGTTCTGGCCCTTCTTTAAAAATGAATTCTGAAAACTGGCTGCAAAATGATTAGTTTACGTCATAGAATCTTCCTATTTGTACCATGATAAAAGCAACACTCCTACACATTTCCTAGAAACTGAATTGCCAGTTTAAAAAATTTTTATTCACATACAAAACAGGACCCTTATGAGTTTTGAAAATTATGCATTGAGTACTCGTTCATGCAGAACTTTCCAGATAATTTTTATTTTCAATTAGACAAACAATCTTATTGTGAATTTGCATTTGTTGTGAATCCCTCATTTAAAAGTTATGTAACTTTAAAAAGGGACAAATATGCAGTCTCTATTGAAATAGAAACCTCAATTTCACATTATTGATTGGATTCATAACATTGCCAACCATTGCAAATGACTTGTTTGTTTCAGAATGGAATACCATGAAAACATGAAAACTTCAGGATGTTGTACTGGTTGGTTAATGAGGATCTGAGTCATGTAAGGTACAGAGGGGAGGGCAGGGGTGGATTCAGGATTTGACAACATATAGGGTTGTCAATTATTTAATAATTTATTGATAACAAAAGTTTTTAAGGAAAAATGGTGGGGCCGTGGCCCTAGGGCACCCAGGAGGGAGTTCATCAAGCTTGTCGCCAGCGCAGCCATAATTAGTCAGTGCTGGCTAATCCAATGAAATTCTTGTTCGTAATTGGATGAAAATCACTCTCGCTGACTGTTGCTATGGTAACTTGGAAATGTCTGCTCGTGGCTGGTGACAAGTTTCATTAAACACCCTCCTGGATCCGCCCTTGGGAGAGATAGACAATATCAGAGGACATGTTAGAGCGTTGGGAGGGATGGAAGGGCGTTGGGGAGATAAGCGAGGAAAGGGGGCAAAGAAAAGAGGAACTATAGGAGAGATACAGAGTGACAGTAGAAGGGTAAGAGGGGAGGGGCTAGGTGTTGAAGAAAGAGGAAATGCAGGAGAGAGAGAGTGAGTTACAGAGAAAGGGTTAGAGAGGAAGGACTAGAGAAACAATTGCGGAATTGGAGTCGACTGAGTGTAAAGGATAAAAGAAACGCAGGAGAGATATGGAGACTGACAGAGATAGGGTTAGAGAGGAAGGGCTAGGGAAACAAAGAAAGGGAAGAAAAAGGAAATGCATGAGAGAAAGAGAGAGAGAACGTGACAGAGAAAGTGTTGGTGGAGTAGGGATAGGGAGACAATAGGGGAAAGGGGTTAAAGAAAAGAGGAAATGCAAAAGAGATGGAGACTGACAGAGAAAGAGTTGAAGGGAAATGGCAAGGGAGACAAGCGAGGAAATGGAGCAAAGAAAGGAGGAAATGCAGGAGAGATAGAGAGTGAGAGAGAAAGATTTGGTGAGGAGGGGCTAGGGAGACAATAGAGGAAAGGGGTTAAAGAAAGAGGAAATGCAGGAAAGAGAGAGAGAGAGAGTGTGACAGAGAAAGGATTAGTGAGGAGGAGCTATAGAGTGTCAATCGAGAAAAGGGAAGAAAGAGAGAATGCAAAAGAGGAGAGACTGAAAGAGAAAGAGTTGTTAGGGAGGGGCTAGGGAGACAATCGAGGAAAGGGGGTAAAGAAACAGGAAATGCAGGAAAGAGAGAGAGAGAGTGACAGAGAAAGGGTTAGTGAGGAGGGGCTAGGGAGAAAATAGAAGAAAGGGGAAATACAGGAGAGAGAAGGAAAGAGAGAGAAAGAAAGGTTGGAGGGGAAGGGTTTAGGAAACAATCGATGAAAGGGGGTAAAGAAAGACCTTATGCAGGAGAGATAGGGAGCGACAGAGAAAGGGTTAGTAAGGAGGGGCTAGGGAGAAAATCGAGGAAAGTGGGAAGAGAGACGAAATGCAGGAGAAATATAAAAAGTGACATAGAAAGGGTTAGAGGCGAGGGGCTAGGAAAGGGTTTAAAGAAAGGGGAATTGCAGGAGAGATTGAGAGTGACAGAGAAATGGTTAGTGAGGAGGGGCAAGGGAGATAATCGAGGAAATTGGGTAAAGAGATACGAAATGCAGGAGAAATATTAAAAAAAATGACATTTAGTGGGGAAAGGCTAGGGAGACAATTTAGGAAAAAAGGTAAAGAAAAAGGAAATGCAGGAGAGATAAGAGACCAACCGAGAAAGGGTTAGAGGTTAGAGTGGAGGAAAGGGAGTAGGTGTAAACATTGGTAAATAAAGAAGAAATGCAGGAGGGATACCAAAATAAAAGACAATGAATTATGAGATCCAAGTGGGCAGAGATGGGGGCAATGTTTCAGTTGAGGTTTAGCTGGGTTATCAAATCATTATGATAATGATGAAGATGGTAATGATGATGATGACATTATTATCATTTATTGTGCTAAGTTCACTTTTTTTGTCCTCAGAGTAAGTATGAGATGCCTGGGGTGGGACCTTGGTCCCAGAGCCCCCAGCTAGCCAGGTCAGAAGTAGGAGCATAACATTTTAGGCACATCGTGACAATATTAATGAAAAAGAGCGGCATATAAGGTTTTTGAAAATGTTTATCTCATTCCTTAAAAATGTTATGTTACAATCTTCACAAACATGATTTCACGGCTTTATGGGGAGTGTCTTTGCTACTTTTGACAGCATATAAGGCCAGACAAATTATTGTAATATACATTTTTTTTTTTACCAAAGCGAAAGGTGACAAAAAAAATTGTCGGGAACCATGTTTCCTAGCTGGCTTGTTGGAGGAAAAGTATTTTGGGCGTATTTGGAGCAGAAAAAAAACCTAAGAATAATCGAAAAAGTGACAAACACGCCTTTCGTTTTATGGTTTCCATGGCAATACAGGATTAGTATATAATGGAAATTATGTCATAATGCCCGCGATAAAATTTGAGGAAAAGTCAACCAATTTGAGCGTTATAAAAAAAGGTTTAGAAGTAGTTGATGATGACATGGTCGGGGGAGGGGGGGGGGGGGGCATATTACCGTACCGTAATATTTTCTTGTGATTTTACAACAATTCGACCATAGACCCGTCATAGCGACAGGCACAATTTGCTTTATTACTTTCTAGTACTTTTTTGATGTACGAAAGGAAACAATTGATAGGATTTTTAACTGAATGGTTGTAAAAACAAATATGAACGTTAAAAAAAAAGGGAGGAATTAGAAGACGAAAAATGACAACAAATTCCATTCCCCCTTCAAGCTAAGGTAATCTACGGCGGACCAGCATATATCAAACCTAGAATTATTCTTGCCATTTTTCCTTTGTGTTTTTATTTATCTGTGGGCCATGATGTAAAACGGTTTTTAACTGATCTTTTTACATAGATAAAATAGATAAAAAGACGGTTAATTGAATTTTGGCTTACCATACTACCGTGTCCTCAGCTAGCTTGCCTAACAACGCGGTGTGAATGGAATTGATCGACCGTGTAACTGTAAATTATTCGTAAATTGAAGGCGAATAAGGTATGAGAATAACTTTATATTATAATTTGATTAGTTTTATATTTTACACGGACTGATATTTTGCCGCATCAGATCTAGGGACGGTGACAGGCTTAAAAAAAACACAGTTTTAATGAAGTGTGGATGTCAGATTGTGGAGGGGTCGCTGGGTAGTTCCGCGGCCAGCGGGCAGGGAGGACGGGGCTCTTGAACACCGCTGGTTTGCTAATTTGTTCGGTGCAGCCAAGCGTGAGAAAGGAAAGTTGTGTAGTCGCACTGGTTGAAGAGGAAGACAAATAAGAGGCAATTGGAGTAAAGTATAATGGAAAATAACAAATATTAAAAAAAGGAAGTACAGTAGATCTGAAACAGACATGATGTAGAATTTAAACGATTTCTGACATATTTGGATAAATTTTGGTGGTGCCCCCTCCAGAGAGTCAGAAAACGCCCCAATTCAGCGTGTAGTGCAGGTTGTTGAAGCGATAATACACAGCGTCTATGGGAGAAGGGGTGCTGCCGCGCACCCTCACGAAAATCGGCTTATTTGAGGTGAAAAGAATCTAAACTTGTAAATGAACGCGAAGAAAAATATATAAGCTTTTAGATTACCTTGAAGGTTTCCCCAAAAAATCTTGAAATTCCGTGTTTTCTACGTGAAAATCAGAGGGTACCACAACAACTTCTCAATCCTCATTGACTTTTAGTATGAATGTCAGCCAATCACAGTCGTCTTTCTATATATCAAATAAATATTCATAAGGACAAGATGACCGAGCTTGATACCTCAACACGGCGGCGACGAGAAAGTACATCGCTCTCGTTATTTGCATATAATGAATAAGATTCATAATCGATCAACTTTTTGAGGTCAAAGGGAAAATCAGGGAAAGTCTTTTATTTTAGGTTCAATCGTACTTGTTTGGCGAGAGCTGAAGTTCCACAGATATCTCCCTAATATTTGATTTTTAGCATTGAAATGGAATAAAAGGTACGTTTTTCCATCGTTATATCATTGTTGAATAATTAAAAAAAAAAATTTAATCGAAAAAATAGAGGTTTCCACCCTTTTTCACGATTTTTATCGTGATTTTTGGTGGCGACCACCATTGGCCGAGGGTATTTTGGGTTTCATCACAGGCGTCTCTAGCGCCGTTAACGGTCTATTGAGGAAGGATGCGTAGCCAGGCGGTAGCCTCAGCGGAGCAAATCCTGATCGAAAAAGACCCGTTTTATCGATGCGTAGCCAGGCGGTAGCCTCAGCGGAGCAAATCCTGATCGAAAAAGACCTGTTTTATCGGTCTAGGTTGATAAATGACAATGCTAGTATCAGTATCAGTATCAAAATTTAAGTCCGAGTGTGAAAAAAACTTTTCTACTCTTGCCAGTTATGAAGGTACACATACACTTTCTCTTGCCATGATCCTCGTGGGAGTTGACAAGGAGATGGTATTGATTAAACATTTGAATGTTTGTGAATAGAGTTCTAAGGGGGAAACTTTGGTAAAATAAAGTCCATTTTATTTTCACTTCAGTTTTCATCTCATTTTCTTTTGTGTGATTGCAAGGTGAAAAGAGATGGGGTGTGGAAACTCCAAGACAACTTCTGCCCATCCATCCCCTCATCAATCTTCCCGGTCTCTTCACTCCCCTGAACACTTTGAAACTCCTGTCGAGGACATCAGTGGCCAGAACAGAGCAGAAACCGTTCCAGAACCAAATCCTAATGGTCAGCTAGTCGAGACATCCAAGCAGGAATTGAAAGAAGAAAGTGGGCCTGTAGAGCACACAACTGTGGATAAATTCTCTTACACAGAGAATGATTCTGTTCCAGATTGCAAAAATGTGGTAAGTGCATACATAGAGTGAAGAGAGATTGTTTGAATAAATAAAGGGATGTATATTTTCAAATTCAAAGTGCCGTCATGAAGAAACAGTTGGGATTTCTCGATAATAATAGTCACTAACAATAATTATTTATGATTAAACAGTAATCAAAGAAATTTATCTGGCACAAGTTTGAAGATAGTTCAGATACCTGATGTCACTCTAAAGCTAAGAATAATTGGATGCCAGTGGGATCATTGGGTAATATCCATTTTTACTGAGCTTTTTACAGAAGAATTCTGACATTCACTGTATGTACATAATATTATATCACACTGCATGAACCCAAATTTATATTTTTCTGCAGTACCCTTGGAGTAATTCTNACAGTTTGAAAGACGTTGTCGGAAACTGTTCCTCGTAGACGATTTTGGGGCTTTTTTCTGTTCAATATTTATATCTTCATAATCTTCAGAATATTCTCCTTCGAGTGATGCAGATACAGTGATTGAATGATATATTTTACTGTTTTATATTTGCTCAGAAATAAGGTGCGTGCCTTTATAGACTTCCATCATACCTTGATGTTGGGCATGATAAAGTAGAACAGACTTATAAACAGGATATTGCTTAGGTCAAGAGATGTTTTGTTTAGCAACAATAGCAACTTTGTCAAAGACATAGAACTATACAGTAAAGTATTGATAATGTGTAAAACTGCTAATCAAATGTGAAAAGTAAAATTATACCCTGCATTCCAATGTCACATTTTAGACAGTGAGCAGGCTTGATGAATGACAATGCTATTGAATTCCAGTCGAGTGTGAAGATACACATAAAATTACTCTTGCCATGATCCTTTTGGGAGTTGACAATGAGATGGTGTCCTTGATTAATATTTTGAATGACTGTGGAAAAGAGTCTAGTGTCTGATAAAAGTGATTAGCTTTGGTAAAATAAAGTCCATTTCACTTGAGTTTTCATCTAATTTTCTTATGTTTGATTTCAAGGTGAAGAAAAATGGGGTGTGGAAACTCCAAGACAACTTCTGCCCATCCATCCCCTCACCAATCTTCCCGATCTCTTCGCTCACCTGAACACTTTGAAACTCCTGTCGAGGACATTAGTGGCCAGAACAGAGCAGAAACAGTTCCAGAACCACATCCTAATGGTCAGATAGTCAACACATCTGAGCCGGAATCAAAAGAAGAAAGTGGGCCTGTAGAGCACACAACTGTGGATAAATTCTCTTACACAGAGAATGATTCTGTTCCAGATTGCAAAAATGTGGTAAGTGCATACATAGAGTGAAGAGAGATTGTTTGAATAAATAAAGGGATGTATATTTTCAAATTCAAAGTGCCGTCATGAAGAAACAGTTGGGATTTCTCGATAATAATAGTCACTAACAATAATTATTTATGATTAAACAGTAATCAAAGAAATTTATCTGGCACAAGTTTGAAGATAGTTCAGATACCTGATGTCACTCTAAAGCTAAGAATAATTGGATGCCAGTGGGATCATTGGGTAATATCCATTTTTACTGAGCTTTTTACAGAAGAATTCTGACATTCACTGTATGTACATAATATTATATCACACTGCATGAACCCAAATTTATATTTTTCTGCAGTACCCTTGGAGTAATTCTATGTAAGAGATAAACCAATAAGGAAAAGATTTGTCCAACTCCAGTGACAGGATTTCAATGGTTGAAGTTAAGAAAATTGTGAATGTAAATTTGAAAAGTGCAAGACTGATAATGATTTTCATCTTCCCCATTCACAATGCAGAAGGAGTCCAATAGCCATCGAGTTGAAGCTGAGAAAGCTAGCAAAGCAAGGCCAAGTAGCACTGTATCATCAGTGGACAGTGTAGCTGTCCAGGCATTGGTCAATCATACAATCAAAGAGGCTGCTGCCGATGTTTCCTCAAACCAAAGGAAGGGTGTCCCTGGACATGTGCGACCCTCCAGTACAGCTTCCTCTGTGGATAGTGTGGCAGTGCGCACCCTAGTGGATGAAACCATCAATAAGGCAGCTGCTGGTCTGAGAGACAATCCAGGACTAACTGTGAAAGAGGATGAGAGGGGAAAAGGAGATGGAATACTAAATGAGAAGCCTGTAGAGACTACTGCACAGTCTGGTTCAACGGACATCAAAGAGGAAGAGCCTTGTGTTTCAAGCAATGTTGTTGACACACTTTCTACCATAAAATCAGAGGGTCTCATTTCACAAACTAATGATGAGCCAAGTGAAGACATAGGTGGTCAAGCATTAACCAACAGTGATGATCCGGTAAGTAGTTTCTATCTCAATGTAATACAGAAAAAAGAAGGCGTACATAACTTTTATTAATTTGCTAATTGCCTTTTTAATGATAAAAGATAATAAAGAAAAACAATTTTTTTTAATGAAATTAGGTCCTAAAAAGAATGCATCAATAATGATAAATTTCATTGTAAACTATGTAGTCCTGTTTATTTATAAATTTTGAATGATAATATGTTACCCTCTTATTCTTATTATTATCATTTTTATTTAGCTCTTATTAATCCGAGAGTAGCGCACGACAGATTTTTTTTTTGTGCTAAACAATGATAGAATAGCAAGATGATAAGTTGTTTTTTTATCTTTTTCATATGGTGAAACAGATATCTTTATAGATAAGTATGTTATAGATATTTTTTGCACACATGATTATTTTTGAGATATAATGTCATTTAATTTCTTTAATTCCATACCACTGATCCTTCTAAATATAAATTCTCCTCTTACTTCAGCAGGTAGAGGATAATCCAGATACTAAACAAGAACAGCAGCCAGCTGATCCTAGCACTGGAAAAGAACACATGAATAATAATATTAACAATGACTCTGAAGACCAAGTCATTCCAGAACCTGGATGTATAGCTAATGCAGATGAAGCTGACCATGAAGAAGGAAATCATGATGACACTGTTCCTGAATCAAATACTGAAAACACATCTTCTGATATTAATGAGAATACTACCCCAATGGACTCCAATGCTTGTGAGAACATAGTTCCGGAGATGGAGAAAGATGATCAGACTCAACAAGACACTGGTGCTGAATCTGGTAACGCCCAACATGAAGAAGTCGCGACAACATCCACAGATGTTAAAGAAAGTACCGCTCCCCCTGAATCCAATGTTTGCGAGAGCTCTGCACCACGTACGACCAAACAACTGGACCCCAAGGCCCAGGAGACATTTGACCATGCTCTCCGTGCATTTTGCCCCCTGGTGGATCCCAAGCATATCTTAGATCTCGTCTCTCCTGGCATTGGAACCTTGCGTCTGGACAGTGCCCCACTTCCTGCTGATGAGTCATTTACTCAGTTGCTTGCAAAACTAACAGATATAGAAGTAAGTTGTCATGTGGTAATTTGTCCTCGGCTGTGTTGTGGCAAATTTATCTTAAAGTTACAAACAATGTTAAGAAAGACTGGAGTATGATAAAGGGTCTAATATGCACAAGATTCTCTATCATTCAGCACAAGAACTGGTACCAGTCGTGCGTAAAGCCATTCTTAAAGTCTTTGGGACTTGTTGAAACACAGCCTAGTATTATTTTGTAACTTACTTTACATAATTTATTTAGAATATAACATAAGTGCATAGTGGAATGAGGATCAGTATAATCATTTAAGAAAATAATTTTACGATGGGTAATATTGAATTGCTTTCGATTTCATTAATTAAAAAAAAAATCAATATGTAAGAGATCCCATGTTGATTAAGAAACTTCATAATGTAAATATTGTGTTGAAGGAGTATCATTCAGCAAATTGTATTAAGCATTTGTTCTACAGCAAATGGGCCTTTGTGATTCTGCATTTGAAAAAAAGATCTGATTAATCTGTGTGTTTTTGTTAAATTATGTTGTATATTCATTTATTAATTTATTGTTTGTTAATTATTTTGCAGGTGTTAGATTTTGACAAAAATGAAATGGGACCTCAAGCTTTCAGAGTGCTCATGCTAGCACTGTCAGCAAACACCTCAATAAAATCAGTGGTTCTTTCCAACAATAAGACAGATACAGACACAGCTGTAAGTATATTCATTTCTTAAATTGGTAGGTCTACTAATCTAACTTCATGAACATTTTAATGTAAATTTTATATAAGATAACCTGTATAAATTTCCTTAACTAATAATGAAATCCATTGGACGTGGCGTATTGTGCATGAATTCTTACAAAGAAATTTTCCAAGAATTCGATTTAAAGGGTATCTGCAGAGGTTAAAAAAATTAATGTGATGAGTTTTTCAGGGAGTTGGTTTCGTGTATACATGTACTTTGAACTATAAAGCAAATTATTTTGGGGCTTCAGATACCCTTTAACTTTCAAGTTTGAATCCACTAATTGAAAGATCACAAATAACACAGGTGCAACATGACCCAACTATGGTTCCTTTCATATTTCTTTACTTGTCACAGGAGAGTGTTGGTGTGATGCTGATGATGAATCAAACGTTGACAAGCCTTGATTTGTCTAGTAATCAGCTTGGAAAGGATTACTTGTCTAGGTGTATAGGGCCTGCATTCAAGACTAACAGATCTCTCACGAGTCTAAAGTAAGTGTACATCTCAAGCATTTCATTGTTTATAATGACTATTTACCCTAATTCTACCAAACCCTTTCGCAAGGTGAATTCAAATAAGCATAACTTCAAGACCGCATACCTGGTTGTTGCAAATACGATTAATCTTGCAATCAATTGCATCTCTTTGTACACATGTGGCCATAGACTTACGATAAATATTTATTGCAAGTTTAATTGCAACTTTTATGTTACATGCCCTAGGTCTCACTAATTGCAAGAGATTAAAAAAACCCACAAACACGACTGCACAGAGCGCAGAAATGTTTTCACCAGCATGGCGCTGCTAAACGAGGAGGGGGGCGGAGGGGGGGGGGGGAGAGATAGGATTAAGATTCTGCTTAAAAGTAAAGTTTGACAAGGACCTGTCTAACAAGCATCAAATTCTTCCACAAAAATATGACCACTTTGTAACTGTGCAAATAGGTTTTAAAAAGATTGGAACAGGAGTCATTTTAAGGTAATTACCTAAAGAACCTATAGAACAATCTACATATTCACAGAAAATGATGACGATGATTATGATATAAAATGTGCAAATTTGCACGATATCCACAGAGCAACATAAAATAGCCGGACAAATCACCAATGCACCATAAATGGACAAACTTTTAAAGATATCAATTAGGCTTTTCATTGTAGATTTTATGACACTTATTTTTACCATTAAACACAATTAAAATAATTGGATACACCCATTATATAACTGCAGCAATTTCAATGTGTACCATTCTAATTTCTCTGTTACCTCCTTTGACAGTATATCAAGTTGTGGAGCCACAGACCTGGATGTTCTTGTAGCAGGTCTTCAGGAAAACACAACCCTCACAAGTCTTGACATCAGTCACAATCAATTATCAAATAGTGTTTCATTTATCGCCTCCCTGTGTGAGGTATTAAAGGTAATAATCAACATTTTCACATGCCAAACATTCTACAATGGAGCTCCATTTAGTAGTCTATAGAAAGTTATATTTATGTTATCTCACTTCTAAAAGCCTGTTACAGTCACCAGGGTAAGGTTTTTAGTTAATTCCCATTTCTAAAAAAAAAAAATAAACAAATCATTTTCAAATTGAAAGTGATTTGCTTGTCAGAGGAGGCATGATATGTTGTAGATTATTTGATATTGGTGTTGTAATTAGAAGGTTATATGTTACCAAAGCATAGTTCCCTGCAGTTAGGCCTGACCAGGCATATAAGGATCATTCACCTATACCATATTCTCATGAGCAAATTTAGAAGTATTTCATTTTGTTTTCTGTGCACTTGAGAAATAAATCATCATGAGGGACCTATCAATTAATGGTAGATTCTGTTCTATAATATTGTATTCAATGATTTTATGCTCCAATCGTTCTTGTATTATGATCTTTTAGATAGCCCTTCCCAATTTTTCATCACAGAATTCTTCATGTGCAATAAGAGAGCTGAATGTTCGCAACTGTGGTATCCAGGGTACGGGATTACAGGTTCTTGGATCAGGGATCAAAGACAACACATCCCTTACTACGCTCAGTACTGGAGGCAATAGTGTAAGTTTTTAGCACATCTAAGGTTGGGGAATGTGCATTTTACTCATTATTCAATCTGAATGAAGTGATTGATATGAATTGATCATTTATCAATAATTTAATGAGACATTAATCTTTTTTCAAATGAATTCTAATCAGAATTACTTTATTCTATTATCTATACTCAGTGAGCAATGCATATAATTTATTTATTATTATTTTTTTTTTACTTTACTATAATAGAGATGCCAACCTTTCCAGAACATGCATGAGGTGTATTCTCATATGAATTCAAGCCTTTCATCACATGTGAATGGGTGAGAGTATGGTTATTGTGAGGTTTTCTCTCATTTTTGTTCAACTTACGCGACATTCACACTTTTATTTTGCCTCATGTATTTTCTGGAACAGTTGGCATCTCTGATATAATGGTTGGCTCCAGTAAGTCCATGGCTTGTACCTGCAGAATCAATTATATCCAATGTCCCTTTGAAATATGCATTTTCAACGTACTTGTATAATTGTTTAATGTAACCTTGTTTGCTGTTTGTAGGTGGATGATATAAAAATATTTATGGATTTCTTGATGGCCTGTTTGCAACACACTGCATTAGAAACTCTCAATGTGAATGACACCAGAGTCAGTGACACTGCAACGACAAACCTTGGTAAGTTTATTCAATGATCTAAACTCTTGATCAAATATTGGCAATATTGATTAGGGACTTTGATTTTTTTAGAGACATAACATAATAGTATTTAATGAACCTAATGATAGTATACAACATTTATTCATAGTGTAACACAAAATGGTCTGAGTACTATTAACTACTTACAGAATAGCTGCCAGATGGGATGAACTTGTGCAAGTGCCTTTTCCCATCGCCTTGGTTGACTGTGGCACATTGAAGGAAAATAATGCCTTGATTGTGATTCTTACCTTGATTCTTTGATTGAAAAGCAAGAGTCAGGGTCAGATATCAAAGTATGTTATTTGAATAGGAAATTTGACTCCAAAATGTGCTGGTATATATTCACTCATGATTCATGACAATCTTGGTAAAGAAAGTGGTAATGTAACAAAAATATGAATTTTTAATACTGACATTTGAATCGATCATATCTTTGTCTGTAGACCTACCAGCCATTACTGACAGAAAGGAAAGCCACCTTGTGAAGTTGAATATAGCAAATTGTTCTCTTACTGATGACATCATAAGCAGATTAGCCAATCACCTCCCGGGATGCCTGCCACGCCTCTCTGAGTTAAGTTTGTCTGGAAACACAGAGATGACAACAGCATCACTTCAGGCTGTTGCTAAACTTACTGCACAAACTGAAGGGGCAGGTAAGAAAATATTCAAAATTTAGTACAAATTGATATATTTGCTGTTTTCAGAAATGTGTATCAGTCCATTAAATCATCTCCAGATAGAAATTTTATTCTAAATATTCAGTATTAGATATAAAATGTAAAAACATTTTATTTTAGCTATATCT
>BQKZ01000070.1:53673-74202 GCA_036244855.1 Temnopleurus reevesii
TCATCACAGGCGTCTCTAGCGGCGTTAACGGTCTATTGAGGAAGGATGCGTAGCCAGGCGATAGCCTCAGCGAAGCAAATCCTGATCGAAATAGACCCGTTTTATCGGTCTAAGGTTGAGCCTGAGGCTGAGGCCCAGGTTCCAACATGAGTCCTAAAAGAGAGACATTTTTACAAAAGTTTATAGCTCTAGAAAAGACTTAAACTGGATAAGAAAAGAAGCACCTGTAATATCATTGGACCAATAAATTATTCTATAGATCATAGATTTCCTAGTGCAGTAGATATGTGATTTCAATAATCTATTTTTTTTTCCCTTCAGATAAGACCAACTGCTGACCGACGAAAATGAATCAATATTCAATACTTGATAGGATTGGAGAAGGCGCTCATGGAATCGTCTTCAAAGCAAAGCATATTGAGGTGAGATGAAGACAAAACTCCTCTGTATGCTGAAATGTTTTAAGGCAATGGCTTTCATTGCAGAGAATCAAGATAAAATTTTGCTGATTCAGCAAGTGCAATGATCATTATTTTAAACCTTTGGCGAAAGCAGAAATTGCCATAAGCTTTTAGGTTCATTGGTAGAGTATAATTCAAGATATCATGTAAAAGCGATTGAGCACCAATAATTCACTGTCGTATACTATAAGTCTCGACACCAATGTGCGATGCATGGATGAACCTCTGTGGGGACCTTCGGCAAGTTGAGCATGAATGCTCTGCTGGCACAAAGCAACATAATTTATGAGTGCTGATCTTTCTTCACCCTTTTTTTGAAAGGTAAATGTTAGTTCTGTTTTGTCATACTTGTACCAGTGTTTAACCCACGACCTGTACAACCCGAGAGTATGCTAGGTACAGAGTATTTATCCTTTTGATGCTATTTTTTAATTTCTATTTTAGAGGTATGAATATTTTACTTAATAAAATTGTACAAGAGAAAGATCAATGATCTCAGTTCCAGAATACTAAAAGTGACTCTTTGAAGGCAGGAAATGATTTTAGAAAGAATGTGTTATTTCTTTCAGACTGGGGAAATAGTTGCACTGAAGAAGGTTCCTCTCAGGAAGTTAGACGATGGAATCCCAAACACAGCTCTGAGGTAAGAATACTACAGAAGGTGGAGAGTTCAACGCCAAATGTGGAGGCCATGCATCATTATAACTAGCTTTTGACTTTTTTATCTTATGAATAGGGAACTGGCTAGTGCTGAATTAATGTTCATATCAGGGCTGTTTGACTTAATGTGTTGACATAAACATGTTTTCTTATATGACTTCAAATTTCAGATATATGTAATTTTTATAGATGGTGATTTTTTTTAATTCTACATGTTTTTTCAAAAATGAAAGTGTTCTTATATGCCACTTAAGGATCCTTATCCTCCGTGATAATTTTGAGGACTCTCCCCAAAAATTCTGTCTAATGTATGATATTAGTATAAAAACATTAGTATGTTATTCTATTTTCATTTTATTTAGGGAAATTAAGGCATTGCAAGAAATCGAGGAGAATCAATATGTGAGTATCCACCAGTCATTTGTTTTACAATAGTTTCATAACATAATCTATGCATTTTTATTAATTTAGTATTTTGACAAGAGATCTGAGAATGTAGGATTAAATTGAAAGTCGCTTGTTGAACAAACATTTGGACATTTTTGATATTTTTTAGTCTGTCTCCGAATTCTTCATCATGCTCACATTCAGTGCTGAACAATGTAAAAACATTGGACCTAGGTACCATACATTTAGAGTCTCAATGAATTATGGGAACATATTTTTTCCTACCCAAAGAGCATTTAAGCAGCTCTTGGCCAGCATGGTCCTTATAATGCCATGCACCAATTTTCTTCAATTTTTTTTAAATAGAAATATATCTTTTGTTTGCAATTTTTGTCATCAGAATCTCTCATACTAATATAATTTTTGATAAATTGTGGATAACAGGTTGTGAAGTTGAAGGATGTATTCCCCCATGGTACCGGCTTTGTGCTTGTCTTTGAGTTCATGCTCTCGGATCTGTCAGAGGTCATACGGAACTCGGACCAACCGCTGACCGAGGCCCAGGTCAAGAGCTACATGCTGATGCTTCTTAAAGGGATAGCTCACTGCCATGAGAAATCCATCATGCACAGAGTAAGTCCGACCACATGGAAGCTGCATCATGCACGCAAAAGTCATTTGAGGTTCCAGATTTGACTCCTGGACAAGCCCCCATATTTGTTACCTTGAGTGCTATCATCTTAAAAAAAGTTGTTAGATATGGATGCAAATCAATGCAACCCCTTTATTAGTCGTAGATGCTATGCTGCTTGATGGACAATTATATTTGTTGGTATATTGATTCCTCGCATAATTCTGACCATGCAACAATGATGTTTTTATATGAATTATTTTAGGTTTTCAAGGGGTGAGGGGTTCTAAAGTGAAGGCATTTACTTGTAAGAAGAGTCAATGTTGTGTCAAATGTATCTCAGCTTTTATATCAAGAATGTGTCATTTTCATCAAATCCTTTTGTCCATCTATTTGCAGGATCTTAAGCCAGCTAATCTTTTGATTAGTGAGACTGGGCATTTGAAGATTGCAGACTTTGGCTTGGCAAGAGTGTTCAGTAACGATGAAGGACGACAGTACAGCCACCAGGTCGCAACCAGGTCAGTTTATTACCAGGGGCTTCCAGCCTCACAATAGCTCCAGAGTTCAAAAGAAATGTTCTGTCCTCTTATTTTTTTAAATAAATGTAGAACAGGGGCCTGTAACATAAAATATGCAATTAAACTTACAATAAGTATTAATCAAAAGTCTATGGCAAAACTTGTACATTGGAGATACGATAAATTTTGAATTAATCGTAACGCTTTTATGTTACAGGCCCCTGATGTTCACTGAATATAAAGTTAAACCACTTTCTGTATGTGCCTACCTATTGTGTATGCCATGAGAATATGTGAAAGTGACTGAAACATTTTAAATGTAGATTGGATTAGTTAAATTCAAGCTAATTATTAAGGTTTCACAATCTATGTGACTTGCGTGATATGCCTCATTTACAAAATATCACTTTTGAATGTTTTTTTTTTTTTTTTTTTAATCGTTTATTGTTTCTTTCTGTTATATTTGAATACCTCCAACAGAAGATGATGTTGAAGGCATTCCATTTTATGAGCCTTCTGCATATTCTCCTGATAATTTGAGAGCTGTTTGGTAGATCTATTTTAATTTTGTGTCATGTATGAGTATGGTAGGGATGATAATTTTTGGTTCTGATATGAAAGGTTATAGAATTCATTATAAAAAATCACTCCAGAGTGGTTTAATGGATCCACCTGAAATTTTGATCATGATGGACAGTGATTTGATTACAGTAAAGAACATAAATGTGAATTCTATAATTAGGTACTTTTCTTATTGATTGAAAATGTTATGTGTTTTTATTTGACTTACAGATGGTATCGTGCTCCAGAACTTTTGTATGGTGCCAGAAAATATGATGAAGGGGCAGACTTATGGTTTGTATATCTTTCACTTTAAAGACACTTTTCAGACACAAAATATATTCATAAATCAAGATGGATTTATACTTATGCTCTTTAATGAGGAATAGGAAATCAAAATTTGTTTATAAAGGTGCAGGCAACTCTAATGATATGACAAACTTTTAGTTGTTATTGTGTTAAGTAGACAATTTGGCATATCAATCGGCTGTCATACTAATGTTCACCAACATTTGGGATTCTAAATGGGTGTTATGATGCAGTTCAGCTATAAGTGAAAATAGTCAGCCTTTATATGAATCCTGTAAAGTAATTAAATTATTTGGGTTTTATTCATCATAATATTGTTAATATGTTACTGTTTTTTAGCTTTATTCATTGACCATTATTGATACTCAGTGAACAGAGGAATAAGTGCCTTTCTTAAACTGTAGCTTACAGAAATCAAGTTGCTCCCACAGGCTATAGAAACTACAGAATATGATACTTGATGGTTTTATGTCCAAAGTGATTTTTTTTGTGTTTGTTTCATATAGGGCAGTTGGTTGTATATTTGGAGAGCTCCTCAACAATTCTCCAATCTTTCCTGGTGAGAACGACATTGAGCAGCTATGCTGTGTACTCAGAATCTTAGGGACGCCTACAGAGAAAACTTGGCCGGTATGTAATTCTCTTGATTTTGTTGAAAGTTTGACAGTTTTTGACTAACTCTCCAACCTTTCATGAGTTGTACTTTATTGAGGTACGCACAACTGGTCATCCTTTCTCTGTTGCTGCCTCAGCAAAAAATGGGTTATTAAGTGGAAGAAAGGGTTGTCAGTTGTTTGAGGAGTTCTGCATTAATCTATGGATGATGATGTGATTGTGATGATGAGGGCTTTTAAATATATCAGTGCTGGATTAAAGCTGTGGATGTGACTCTTCTTCTTCTTTTTTTTTAATAAAATTGTCTTGCAATATAAAAAAAACCCACAAAATTTCAATAAACTCAACATATCACCTAACAAAATTGTTATATTTTTATTTTGTTATTTAGATGAAAGGAAATAAGAAAAGCATTAGTTGGTATGTAAGATCTCTCTCAAAATTTTATGTAGCCTTCCTTTGGCTTTTGAATCTTCCCATCTTTATATGAATAATGAATATTGGACAAATCAATTTTTATCCTACTGGTATCCTACTGATATTTGTTCCAGGGCATGAAAGATCTGCCGGACTACAACAAGATCACCTTTCCTGAGAATCCGCCCATACCCTTGGAACAAATAGTGCCTGATGCATCCCCTGAGGTAATGCCTTCTCACGCGTCTTCTTTTTTTGAGTTTATGTTGTCAAAGAGATTAAGGCGGTGTTGCTGGAACGTTCCAATCGATTGCAAGTTGCAGCTGATGGACGTGAGCGTATCAAAATCATTGCTTTATGAGTGTTCTGGTATAAGTGCAGACCATGTGTGAATGAAATGCCCATTTCAATTACAACTGATTGCAATCTATCGCAACTATCTAGCAACACCCCATAGTGCATAAATGGAGGTAGATGTGTATATGTGTATAACTTTGTAATTGTGTCTGCTTAATTTTGAAAATTTATGGTTGTACATTTTATATTAAAAAAATCATCTAAATGAAAAGCGTGCAATATCACAAAACATGCCCCCAAGTTATGATAAATGGAGGTGTAAAATATAGTAATAGGAACTTAAAGATATTATTAAAAATATTAATCTTCTCTAGTCTTTGATATTCATGTACCAGGCATAGAGAATCCCTAATTTCAACTTGAAAATATCATAAAAATCATTTTTACCCAACACATACCTTCTTGAACGTTAGTATACACATTTATGAATAAGAAGAGAAATCATTTACAATACAGTTTACAATATTCAAATATGATAATTTGGTAAGAGCCTTTTATCTTTTTCCTGTGTTCTGTTTCTAGGCTTTAGATTTGTTGAAGAAGTTCTTGGTCTACCCATCAAGGCAAAGGATATCAGCCTCAGAGGTAAATATGGAAATTTATTATTTATCTGCCCCCTTGTTCATTTTTCAAAATTGTGTTCTGAAATCACAGTCGGATGCAGAAGGTGGGATCGGAATAAAATAATTGTAGTTATGGAACTGCATAACCAATGAAAGATAATGGCTTTCACAAATAATAGAAAGGAGCCATACCATGAAACCATTGCAAAATATTGAAAAATTGTACACAAATAAAAAAAAAAAAAAAAATGATCATACAATATTCAGTGCAACCCTGGAACGTGCATAAGTTTTCAGCATGAATGGTAGCTTCTGTGTTTAGAATTCGAGGGAAAGCATTCATTTAGTATGCAAGACTTTCAAAGGAGAACACATATTGCTTCCATCTCACAGGTCCTGGTGGCAAAGGTCTATACATTCCGAGAAATGATACTTTGTAAATAACTGCCCTTGTATTGCTTCCTGCTATGTCATTGGAGCCAGTGCAATCAGAAGTTTTGAGTGGGATCTTATGTCAGTTGAGCTTATGTATTTGCCATGAGGTAATGTGGGTTATTGTGGACAGCATGTTTGCATATGAATTTGAAGTAACATATTGCTTGCTTCATTATGAATGCATACTTCATTCTTTTCTGCAAATGCTACAAATATGCCTTTGGATTGTGATTTCCTCTGCACTTTGTGTATGGATAGTCTTCTCAAGTACTTTATATTCTATTATTCTTATCTGAATTCCTGTTCACGTATTTTTGTTTGATTTCAATATATAATTGGGTATTTTTATATTTTATTTTTTTTTATTGTTGTATATAGATGGGTATTTCCAAGGGGTTGGGTCAAAATTGTCTTCACTTTGTCACTTCACCATGAAAATCAATGCAGGTCCTGTTTTGATCAATGGATGAAAATGTCCTTTTCTTCTCGGTAACACACATTGTAACTGGAAACCTTTTCTGGATTTGAAGCTACAGACATACAAAAATTTAACGCTATTACATGGACATCATATTGCTTTCTTTTGTAATGTCATTATGGGACTGTATTTGCCTATTTTTTAGTTCTTGGATGTTACAAAAAATTGATCCATCCCTGTGGAAATACCTTGTTCTCTAGAGAATAAATTAATTGAAATTGTAATATTTGCCGTTTCTTTCTGCAGGCATTGCTGCATCCATATTTCTTCACTGAACCACTTCCTGCTCACCACTCAGAACTGCCCATCCCACAGCGTAGCAGACGGGGTCGAAGGTCACAGCATGCCAAGGAGTACGACATTGATGTACCGCTGGAACAAACCCTAATTGACCCCCAAGAAATTGCTCCATTTGTATGAAATTTAGTTAATGGCCTGTATTCCAATATTGAGATTTAACTTAGTCCAGGTTTAAGGGGGTATTGTTCAAAAGTTGCAGTTGATCGGAACGCGCCAATCAAAATCATTGATTCATGCGCGTCTTGTTAAATGCGCTTACCGTGTGCGAAAGAAAATGCACATTACAATTTGCAAATTTGCAGTTGATTTTGAGCAACACCCCCTAAGTCATTGTTATTTAGACCATTGGTTGAACTTTTGAAGAGCACGGGTCTTAATAACAATAGCTTTGTCTCGGGTTAAATTAAATTTGGCTATCAGAATAAGGGCTTATTTATTTATTTATTTATTTAATTATTCTTTTACAAAAGAAATTAGAGTGATCATGTGAGTTTACAAATGCTTGGAAGATTACTTGCTCTTGTCCTCATGATTAACAAAGGCACAGAATTATAAGAATCATTTCTGCCAAAAGGTTTGTCCTATCTGCATTTAAATGTCCATTGCAAGAGGTATTCAATTCTGTGTGACAAAATTTCAGTGCCATTATTCTGTTTGTATGGTATATAGATTATAAACTTGTTTGTTTTTATCTGTGTGAATATGGTAATGAATAAATGAATGAATGAATAAAGTGAGATTCATTATTCATACAGCTGCCATTCAACATTCTGGAATAATAAAGGGTAACCCACCCTAATTGAATGAAAGAAAATCAGTTGAAAAACTTTAAAATACAGTCTAACCTCGTTATAACAAGGTCGTTGGGACCAGAGGAATTACCTCTTTATATTGAAACCTTGTTATATCAAGGTCAAAATACAATAAAATACAAAGAGATGGGACCAGGAAAATCACCTTGTTATAACGAGAGCTAGTTATATCAGTGCTCTTTATAACGAGGTTTGACTGTATTTGAGCAAAATCCGACAATCCGTCTCAAAAGTTAAGGATTTTTTAATTCCCAATAACATGATCTCTGCTGCTTATTAGCGTTCTTGCAGACAACTCTTGGCTCACTTTGTATATAAAAAAATTAGGAATATAATGGAGAATCAAATTATAAAGGCATGCTATACTCAAGTGGGAAACCAACATTTTGTTGACTCCTCTGAAAAGAGGAGTAAATGTGAAATTTGGAATACTGGTACAGAATGAATGAGGAGTTACTTAACACAATGTCACAGATTCCGTCAAAGTTGCTGATCATACAGATCTTCATCAATTGCAGGGATCGTAATATCATCAACAATCGAAAGATTAATAACTTTAAAACAATTATCAGATTTTTCTCAAATTTTCAGTTTGTTCCTCTGATTTTCCATCATTCAATGAGAGCATGATAAAAAATTCCAGGAATGGGTTCCCCTTTAATGAGATATCTCGAGTGAATGGCTTGGGGAAAATGTTTTTTGTTCTTAGCCTATCTCAAGTGAGGGCCCATTTGGTGATCAACTTACTCACGTTCTAACTTCTACGTGTATAAGTATTCTGAAATGTTGGTATGTCTGTCCGTATGAACCACAATGTTTTTGTATTGAGAGCTGCCAATTGTTCTATACAATGCACAAGGATGAAACTTAAAAAGTGTGAATAACACAAAAGCTGAACCAAAGTGATAGCAAACATGACAATAAATATACACTCAGCCATTCACTTGTAATGAAAGTCTTGAATTAAAAAACACCTCATGCATATTCTGTATTCACGTAAGTACAGACACTTGTAGATACATGTACATATATTTATTTGGTTGTATCAAAATTGTATATTTTCCTAGAAATTAAATCAAAGTTGGTCCTTACATGTGATTGGTCAATCTTTTACACTTGTGAATCATCTCAGATATGTAGAGAATAAAGTCAATAAACATGGGGAGAATGTCTTCTCATTCTAACTATGAAGCGGGTTTGTCAGACTTTCTAATTGCAAGTTGCTGATGTCTGTATTCCTGAAGTAAGTTATTAAAAACTGATAAAGCTGGTAGATAATTTGGAATGAATGCTGTATGGTAGGGTTGAGGAAATCTTGAATCTTGCCCACATAGAGGTTTCTACACAAAGTCTTCAGATAAGAGTATTACACACATCACTGATTTTTGCTGATGCAAAAGGGGGGGGGGGGGGGGGGGAGGGTGACAGAATGATGTGCGGGGTGAAATTGAATGACAAAAAGTGAAATCTTCCTTACATATATTGACACGCAAAAATAATACACTACTGAAACAAATGAGAGTGTAGCACACAATGGACAAATAATTACAGAGCATTAGGTGACATTCAGCCATTTTTTGTTTATTCATTTCATTACATGTACAAATACATGGTTTCATAAAAACTATTCCTATAATAGAAATGAAAATAACAAGTAAACCCACATGGAAAATAATATATTATTTGATAAAAGTATTATGATTTTATCAATTTTCATGTTGATCACACAATCCTAATATAATACAAAGGAAACTGTGAATATGCTTCCATTCCCTGCTTTAGTTTAAATTTGCACTCTAATGTCCAATTATCATTCTTATACATCTCTTAGGTAATTATATGTATGATTATGACCAATATACAATAGCAATGGGGCAATGTTACACCAAGTTATAAAGGACTTAAAGAATGATAATCATTTCTTGTGCTGAATGCTCATCAGATTACCATTCATTTGACACAAGACATGATACCAGTAATTTTTAAACTTGCTCTTGAAGTCTTTTGTAACTAGGAGAAACACCATCCGTGAGTGTTAAAGTGCTTCAGACACAGCAAAGTATACAAATTTAACTATCATGATTATTATCACTAACATTATCAAACTTTCTATAAATCGGATCTTCTTATGTTCACCATATTACCAGTAATCGATAAGACAATTGACAAAGTTTTAATTGATTTCACTCCTGTCAATCGCTAATGATTCATTTTACCTAGTGCAACCAGCATGGCTAACACTAACCATTTTATAGGAGGAAAAATATTTGTTGGGCTCACTAGAATGACCAAATATGAAATAATAGCCCTTTTATTAAATAGATGCACATCATGGAAAATTGTTTCCATTCATTTCTGATATCACACAAGCAGTACCGTTTCTGAATTTGAAACCATGCACTATTCTGTAGCATCATAATGATAACACTAGAAGATGAGGATAAAAGATCTAAATGTATTATTGTCCTCCATTTTATATGCTTTGATAGACAGAAGGTGAATAAGTTACATTATGAAATACCATTTTAAGACGAATCTGACCTTTATTCACTGCTTATGTACAGTATTTATCGAAATAATGGTAAGTTTCCCATCATTTCCGACCATAGCAACGCCAATTTAAAACACATGCATAGGCCTGGAAGGACACTGTTTCCTTTATTTCAAGAAATACTGTATGAGAAACAGAAACTTTACAGAAATCAAGCAAATTTCTCATTATAAAAATAAAAATACATTGAACTGTCAGCAAATATAAATAAATTGAACTAATCTAGAAGAGGAGAATGGCACGTTAAAGGATAATACTAAATGGAATTATTTACAAAAAGAAAGTACATGTACCTAGAAAGGAAATCATAAATTTAGAACATCAACAAAAAGTATGGGTTATGGCTGAAAATTAATTCAAAATCATATATTAATATTTTTATCATAACAATTGCACTTTAAATAATGCAAGATCAGAAAACATATCAACTATTAATACAATCAGTTTTATTTTGACATTTCATATTGCCATAAATGAGGATTAGACAATGGCATACATGTTGTGCCATGTTAAGACTATTTAGAATATATTTGTTCTACAAAGGGAACATTGTAAAAATATGCAGAAATATAATATCCCTTATTTTGCGTATTTTACATCAGCATTTTTCTAAACAATAAAAAAGGAATTTCAAACGTAAAAGCCTCTGGAGTATTTACACAAAATGTTAACAGACCATTTTGGAGATTCCATGGACTTTTTTTTTTATACCTCATTCATACTTTCACACTAGCGAGTATCAGAACGGACAAAGGAAACAGACAAATTTAACAACTCTTATTCAGGAATTAGTTCATGATAGCTTTCATGCACAAAAGAATGGAGCTTTCCTCTTTATTAACTGAACAGGTGCGACATGTGTTCTACATTTCTCCACAGAATAAGAGGGCAAATATTTCTTTTGTGTGCATCTAGGTAGTGTGGAATTTCTTGCGTGACAAACTTTGTCCAACTTTTTATGTTTGTCCATGGATGGCAAGCACAAATACTGAGCCTCTTGGCAAGATTGCATGTCATTATGCAGGAATGCCTGTTTTCATGCAAAAGCCTGAATTTAAACTATGACAATTCATTTTCAGACCACATTTTTGTGTACAGAATATTGAATTCTATGTCATTTTTAAGCCCTCTGATCAATTCTAACCAACATCACTGATAATGGAATGTTGAGGAGATACATTGTATATTGTCAAATTAATTTGTCCAACTTGATGACTAATAAGGTGTTACTAGAAAGTTGCAGTTGATTGCCAATCAAAATCAGTGTATCATGCACGTCTTGTTCAAATTGCAGAGCATGCATAAATGACAACGGGTGTTTAAATTTGTAACTGATCAACTACTAGATGACTCGTATCACAGATTGGCACATTGAAATTTGGGAGACTTTATTTTAAGTAATCATCCTCATCACACCATGAATGGTGTATGACATCAGCAAAAGGAAAAATGCAAAATGCCCTTTTATCGCCATGGAGAGTAATATTCACAATTTCTAAATAGTTGCAATATCATATCAGGGACATGTAAAGCTGGATAAATGTACTGTCACAGTTGACATTATATGTTTCATACTGCAGTTAAAAGCTGAAAAGTTTGAATGTATACAATAAACTATGCCTAATTCAAACTTACATGAGGTGATTATATGCTTGATTAGAAGGTCTTACAAAGTTCTTCCCTCCTTCCCTCTTTGGCGTAAGTATTCTAATTTGAATGATACACGTCGTAAAACTCAAATTCTCTCTCTCACAATTTATTATCCAGTGAGTGAAATTTTCTCTTAGTTGAAGCCGTTTCCTCTGTTCCAACAGATTTTACTGTTAATATGTATATATCTAAAGAATAAATTCCTTGGCAGCACACATATCAGTTTCAACAAGAAAAGCTACATGCACAATGAATAATCATAAATATACATCATCATTCAATATGAATGCATTATAAGGCACAAAAGAAAAAGTAGTACATTTGACTACCCTGTATAGAAAAATAACTTGACATCTATGGCGGTTTTCACTTTCAGGGAGAACACTTGAAAGAAAGACTTTCTAGAACTAAAAGTACCAACTATATATGATTCCCAAGACGACAGTAACTGACTTCTACTTTCTGATGATGCGCTTCCACAGAAGCCCAGATTACCAAGGTATAATAATAATAATAATTGGTCCATTTATATAGCACAATCACAATATGCATACATTCTACTGCGCTTGATACAATGTACAATGTACCATATTATGTCTCAAATGAGGTGGGTCTTTAACTGTAAAATAATGGGTCTTGTCTGGCAAGTTCAAGAATCAAATTTGCATTTCAAGAAAGGAAAATATTGGCCTTTTCCTAATGCATTTCCTGACAAATCATAAAATAATCAGATAATATGTAATTGCTTGGCCTTACATGCCACTACCAAAATGTCCAATATCAGTGAAGTTTATCGTTAAAAACAATAAGTTAAATACTGCGTTTAATCTTGAGTTTCATAATACAAAGCATTAAAATAATTTCTTGAATTCAAGCTTCCTTTTTAATCAAATTTGTACCAAGGCCATAGAAAAAAGGCACTAATCTACCCTATATACATACACACCCATATAGTATTTATATCATCGTGGCCTTCAATATTTGGTGTTGAAAAAGGCATTCTAGGGCTCATTGTACAAGTTTGTCAAATCCCCACAATTAGCCACATCTTGGTCTTTTTGCTTGAATTGCCATTTGAAATTTTTATTTCTTTTTTAGTTTACTTTTTCATTTATTCATTCTTTGACCCGATCAACTCCTAGCTCAGAGGAATAACATTATTACGTTAAAAACACCATCGATAGTTGGCTTCTTCGAGAGTAGTCATGTGTTTATCTCTCTATGGGGGTGTTGCTCAAAGGTTGCAATTGATCGCAAGTTTGCAGTTGATATCGGTATGCGCCAATCAAAATCATTGTTTCATGCGCGTCTTGTTAAATGCGCACACCACACGCAAATGAAAATGCGCGTTACAATTTACAAAGTTGCAGTTGATTTGCAGTTGATTTTGAGAAACATCCCCTATGTCTGAAATAAACATGTCAATCGTGAAACAAGAATGCAGATATGAATTAGAAGAGGTTAATAGTGGGAAAAATAATAAAAGAGAGTTGATCAGTTGTCTCACGATGTGCAAACCTATAACGTAGGAGGTGCGCAGCATGGTTTATGTTCATTATGGTCTGAGAAAGGCTAGCAGTACACAGTAGCAAAATCGTCATACCACCGACGTTATACTTTTGCTCATTGCGAGACAACTAATCAACTCTCCTAAATTGAAAATGCAGATACATATGATTTAAAACTCAATTCTTATGAAAAATCAATTCTGATGAAATTTAGCACACATAAAAAAAAGGAGGTCCATCTGTTGTTTGATTGCCTATACTGGCGAACTCAATATTTTACCAGCATAATTAGGTTGATTATTCAAGGAAAAGTGACAAAGACTGCTCATCCATTTTTCATTATTTGACTTGCCGTTGATGACATTAAGGCTTAACAAACCACGTCAAACATAAAAATGAAGAGCTTACAAATTTACAACCATCTTTTGTTTGAAAGAGACTCTGCATTGAGCTAGGATCAGAGCGAGAAAATGTGATTCACAAAGCTGTAACTGAAATTATGAAAAAATTCAGACATAACTTAATTGGAGAGAGCCATATCTAGATATTCACTTTTCTGGTTAAATAAATCGTCCTTGTATTTAAATAATCTTGTGCAGGCATGTGTGGGAAACTTGATCCCTTGGTCTTCAAAAGGTGGGGTTAAATTGGCATCATTTTGACAAAATAGTCAAGGGTTTGTGTCTCTATGTCAGAAATAAACATGTCAATCATGAATGAAACAAAAAATGCTGATATATATAATTTAAAAATCAATTCTAATCAATAATGATGAAATTTAGCACACAATAAATGATGTCCATCTGTTTGTTATTCCCCATAACTCCTCATTTTACCCGCATAATTACGTTATATTTTGCAGTCATCAGTGTGAAGCTTGAACCCACTTTCTTCAGAGGTTGAAGCTCAATTGCCATCCTTTTGACACCAAACGTTAAAGGCCACAAATTTCTTTGTCAAGCCTCAACAAATTTCAATGTTGGTGATCCAGAGTGGCCAAATGAAATAATACTGTTAAGAAAGCCTTCCCTACATGTACATTCATGACCACATTGTGGATGGTAAAACTTTGGCATTATTTTCTGGGGAAAAACTGAACTGTAAATACCCGTTGCTGCATTCCATCTTCTTTGGTCAAATGGGGTAGCTCTCGAGGAAAGTGGGTACAAGCTTGAGACTAAGACCAGCATTCATCGTAACCTTTTGACAAGGTTAAATATTATTGTAAAATTTGCATTCTTCAAGGTACTGTAATCAAGTATAATCTTGGTCTCCATATCCATGGTTTTGGTCTCGTTTCGCCATCAACATTCTGGCTGTTCATTATATCATGCATATTGTACAATTTGACTCACTCGTCAATTTGAGAAATTTCTAACATTAATGTACATATATTCATTTTTAGTATACTATGCTATATTTAGTATCATTGCCATATGATGAATGATTGTATTCAAGCAACTAATAATAATAATAATAATAATAATGCAATTTTTATATATATATATATATATATATATATATAAGGAAAGAGTGCTCAAGGCGCTCTTGAGTATTAAACATTGGCAGAATGATGACATGAATACCGCATATCAACTTGGTGCTTTTATTGATTTGAGTTAACCTCATGCTTAGTCTTTGTTTTTGCAAGTTCTTGTACTGATTAAGATGGACATGACATCCAAATTTCGGAACCAGTACTCTCACACATTTTGCAAAATGCACAGCCTCCCACAAGTTCAACTAGTACACAAACTTGATTTACAAAAAGGAATATCAACTAAATAATAATAATAAAATTAATCAACTAGCATTTATATAGCGCGTAATCAGGCGAAATGCTTTGTGCGCTTCACATAATTTTAGCATCTCGTACGATGTCAGAGTTACATATACAAATACGTCTTTAGCTTGCGCTTGAACAATTCAAGGGAGGTTGAGAAAGTATTCTTTAAGGAGTAGAAATGAATAAATATTTTAAAAGATATAAAATAAATTCAACGTCAAGATGCTTGTCACAAAATAGATTGCCATTGGTATCACATAAAGGAGGCCTATCATGTTCCGTTGGGTGTAGTCTTAGATGATTCAGGCATTGTCTTTTGAGTGTTTACTGGTTTTGGTAGACTATAGAGATAGATAGCTAAAATCACAAGGCCTGCCCCTACGCAGAATTGTAAATTCATTGAAAATCCAAAGAGGTACACTGACGCTACTGTTGATATAATAATACTGAAGCTGGTGGCAAACCCCTTGAGGATGTTATCCGCGTATTTGACGACGACCGCCACGAGGAGTCCACCCAACGCCTGCATGGCGATGACGAGAACAACATACTTGGTGTAGCCAAAGAAGAAGCCTTTCTCCACCACGGCTGTTCCGTCGTTTGCCCAGATACCAAGGATACCGGTCAGACTTCCAAAGAGACCTAGTTGGATGTTGCGCAACCAGATGGATCCTTGGCTCCCTTTGAGGATCTTCTCAAAGTAAACGCCAGCAAAACCTGACGATATGCAGGACGCAATTATCGCTATGAGTCCCTTCATCGGGGATTGATCTTCGGATGCTGTGGAATCTGTGGCTGCTTTTGAGGGGTCAGTTGGTTGCAGCTAATGGTAATGATTAAAACATTATAGATAGTTAGGTGGAACATTGAAATAAATTGCAACAAAAATCTCATTTTCAAGACTCCTTTTATAGGGAGAATATCTTACTAGGTATTATTCACTGAACGCTACATTTCACAATCATTATTGTTCTGCTCTTTATCTTTTTCAAAAATAGATCACACATTAAAACAAAAATCATCAAAATCCTGGTTGATTAATCAGAATTCAAGACTTACATTTAGCATCCTAAATTTGTTGCAAAACATTCATTGGAAATACCCTTCTTAAAAATGAATGGACATGGACATGACAGTGAATGTTTTAATAAACGGATAATTTTATATGATTTTTGGTCTAATAATTGGGCTCCTTCTAGACACATGCTAGGGATGTTTCTAGAAAGTTGTGATTTGTTGCATGTTGCAGTTGATCAGCAAAAGCCAATCAAAATCATTGCTTAATACCCATCTTGTTAGACAATAGATGCAAAGGTTGTGTGCAGATGAAAATGCATGTTTCAATTTGTGATTGATTTTCATTTAATTTGTATTGGACAACTTTTTAGAGCCACTCCATAGGTAGAACTATTGAACCATGTTAGGAAACCCTTTCAGGACAATAGAACATGTTTTGTGTTTTGATGTAGTGCTCTAAAAATATACCTCATGTATGATAACAAAGAAACAAAATTCTACACTAGATCTGACCATTTTTATTCTATCACCATATATCGCTGGATGCAGAGATTTTTTTTAATGAAAATGATCAGTAAAATGATCATAAATCCTTCAATTGGCAAAGCAGAAATCATTTGAAAATCACTACTTTCCATCCAAATCAACAACTTTTAACTTTTTAACTCGCTTTTTGACAGGAGATTCCATAAGGTCACATAATTTTTAATTGAAACATTCTAAAAAGATATTTTAAAATTTTAGTGTTGCCAATTTAGGAAAGGAATAGTGATTGAATTTGTTGTAAATTAATTCCGGTCCTGAATGGGTTAATAGCTAATAATAGTTATTTACCTGGACTATGGCAACTCCGGAGAAGAGAAGAACGAGTGCAAACCATTGCAAGGAACCCAACGTCCTTTTCAGCATGATCACAGAGAAGAGGGCAGTTGTTAAAATCTTCAGTTGATATGTTACCTGTTGTAAAAAAAAAAATTAAAACATAAATCTTTAATCTTAAAAAATATTGATGATGATAATAGCAATGATGATAATGATACCAAGAGAGCATTAAAGATAATAATAACGCTACATCTCAGTGATAAGAAATTTGATTCATTTTTCAAGAAGTTTCAAAGCAAGCTTGCTTGTGATGGTCCACAATTAAAAAAAAACACGAAATAGATCCGAGCCTCAATATTTTTATCAAACAGATATTTTCAAACATACAGGTGTAGTTCACACTAAAAATTACATACCACAGGGCTAAATTTTTTTCAGCTGCTGCTCAATGTTTCAACAGTGAATTAATGGATTGCATATGGCTGATGGACCAGTAGTAGAATTGAGCCCTGTCAGTGTTCCACATATTTGAGGAGAAAATAAGTCCCGGTTTTCTCCTTGAGGAATATTATAAAAGAATTCACTAATTTCAACCAACTTTGACACTGTATCCCCCATTACCAAAGGTTTCACCTAATTTACTGATTTGATTTGAGGGATGAAAAATTTCCTGACTTTTCTCGGACTGGAAATAGTGGAACTCACTTTCACCAAATTTTTCAGGTAGAGATGGGAACCGTGCCTGAATTATGATCATTATTTTTATTCAATCTTTTTTGTTAACCTCATTCACGGATATAAAAAATTGAAATGACAACTTTGATCAATGGAACTGTATAAAACTGAAGTAAAAACCAGAAAAAATATGGTTAGAAATAGGTCTCATTTAATGATGTTATCAAATGAAGGCAAAAGTGCAAACATTAGCAGTGGGCTCTAATTTGTTTTAACGTGATCACTGAGAAACAGCTGGCCATGGTTTCCAGATGGTGCAGAATAATAATACCAATATAGAGTAATTATACTTTGTATTGATGTATCAATGAAATTGTACAAGTAAATTATATGCAACGTGTGTGTATTTTCATATTGCATGTGAGCTGTGTAGCAAGATCTGTCGAATGCACCAAACAGAAAATGTCATGAATTTTTCTTTTTCATTTGTTATTAAAAAAAGCATTGATCTATTAAAGCTACACTGATCTCAACTACACATTATAAGAAATGTGAGTGAAGTTGCTGAGAAAAACCTTAAAATTGTATTACATATAAGCAATTCCTTGAAAATGTCATGTCCATTAAGCCCCCAAAAGTTAATATCATCGCAAATATTAATCAGAATTCTTTTAATTTCAATATGTATGAAACAGATAGCATCCATGACATATTAAGGAATTCCATCAAGATATGCACTCGCTGTTTTAGCATAATGGAAATGACAAAGCTGCGGTATTGCCCATGCATATAAAACAAATTCTAAGTTTTTAAAATCATGAATTTTATGGGATAAGTGAAATGCTAAAACAGCCAATACCCACTGGTTTTGGAACTACCTATTCTGTTTCATATTCAAAAGTGTTTTTCCTAATTGATTCTATTTTTGATCGAATAGCAAGCAGATGCAGGTAATAGGAGTACACAAGAACATCTGTTTCTGATCTCGTTCCATGGTCCTGTATGTATTGCACACCATGAATTATTAAAGGCTGGGTATGGCCCAGATAAATCTAGCTTTGATTAAAAGCAAAACCTTTATAGACGAACAGATCAAATAAAGTTTGAAGCAAATTGGCCAGTAAATTGGAAAAATATGTATATTTCAATTATATCATTCAATTTCAGTGCTTTTGCCTGCAAACTGGCAACTTTTTCTCACGTGATATGACGTATGTCATGCACTTCTCTGCAAATGGTTTATTATACCTATCTTCTTGTTTTAAAACCCTGCTCGGTGCAGGTGCATTTATTGATTCAATATTATGGATATTTTTTAAAAAGGCACTTATGCGTTTGTCAAAAGTTATAATAAGAAAGTTCATTCAAGAACTGCATGACATATGTCATATGAAATGATCAAAATTTGTCAATTTTCAGTGTCTTAATACGTTATTGAAATATTAATGATTTTCTTATATTTACAGGTCCATTCACGTCAAACTTATGGTCTGATTTGTTGTTGTACTTTTGATCAAAGCATTTTATTTTTTTTTGGCTAAGGCCCAGCCCTAACCTCTCATTGAACTTCTACAAATGGAAATCATTTCACAACAGCTGATTCACAACTACAGTGAAACACACTGGCATTCATAGAGGAATGAAGGGCCAAGTATCACAAGAGCCATGACGATGAATATGCTGTTCACCAACTGCAATATCAACAGGATCTATGGATAACAGTCTGAGGTTTATACCTGATGAAAACAAGCTTCAAAAGGTAAATCGTACAGGTAAAAACTACAATGAAACAATATTGATCTTCCTATTTTATTACAGGACAAGCTGCCTCGGCAATTGGCAACTAGGCAACAGACTAAAGCTGTCTCAAAACTGATCTTGAGAGAATTTTTTTCACAACTTTTCATTGCATTCAGCAAACATACATGAATACCTAATCGAGGCAGTTTTATTCATAACTACTGTACATGCTATGATAAATAAAATAGGGAGTAAGTTTTCCTGGTATGCCACTAACCGTTATGTGTAAGTGAGGTCTACCAAAGCTACCACACAGTTAAAGTATCAATGAAAAACCTAGTACCTCCAATCATGTTTATACTCTAAATGTTTATAATCATTGACTGTATCTGAACTGGTGCTGTGCCTGCAGACCATGAACTCCCACACCTAAGCATCTCCGAGGAAAATAAAGTTTGGTAAACAAAAACAAACCTGAAACATAGCAGCACTGAGATTAGAGACGGCAATGAAAAGTAGATTATTCTGGATCATATAGATAAAGGAAGGTATGGCCATTTTGAGTGTGTCCATGGGCTGCATAGCAATGTTCATCCAGAGAAACTGGAACAGCTCTACGACGTTCCCTCGCAGCTGCACCAGGATGATGAACATACAGGTAAACATCTTGACCGCCTCGCAGACGACGACGGCGGTGGAGGTGAAGTATTTATCGCCGGGGAGTGTCCGGGTGTAGCGCATGGTGAGGATGACGGATGCATTCTGGAGCACCAGGAAGAACAGGCTCACGTACTTGATGTTGCTATTTCTCCCTGGAGAATAGAGACAAAATGGAAGCACGTTTATAAATATGATGCAAAAATAAAATAGTTCCAATCATTTGGAATGCAGATAACTGAAAGCAAGACATTTGAAACGATATTTTCATTGTAATAAAATGCATATTTATCAAGCTGGAAATCTGTATTAGAGCTCTATGATTTTTCTTTTTCTTTAACAGCTCCCAGTAGATAAATATATCATAATTATGAAAAGCAAATTAAAATTTTTGAAATTTTGAAAAACTGTCGAATACTTATTAGGATATAAAGCAACAGGCTCTGGATAACTCTGTGTAAAACATTGGTATGGTGAGCCCTGCTTTGAATCTGTTATGAGAATCAAATAAGATACCAGAACGTTGGTACATGAAGAGATGCTGATTACAAGTAATTACAATCTAATGATTTCACATGCAAAAGTTGATTACATGTACTTTGTTTGTTTTTTCTCT
>BQKZ01000070.1:120029-167889 GCA_036244855.1 Temnopleurus reevesii
AAAAGATACTAGATTTTGCACAGATCACAATTTCATAATTTAGATAACTTAATTGACAATCATTGCTTTATTTCTTTGTAATCCAGCTTCATCATGCAAGACACATCAATGGCCTGCCCTGATACAACATTTGTGGCAAAAGTAAGTGTTTATTAGATTTAAAATGCAAGTTTGAGATGTAATTGTAAAATAGTTTTGATAAATATTGCATGTTGTTGCAACCAAATTTGCTATGAAGACGATCTATTGCTTTCTTCATAACATATACAATGTTCTGTGTTTATGTTTTTCAGATTCTATTTAATTTTTAAAGTAAATGGTAGATCCGAAATGGATAAAAAAAATATATATACCTCATTCAATTAAAATCGTCATAAACCTGTAACTTTGATACAACAAATCTGTTACTGTGTTTCCTTTATTTCACTGCAATCTTTTCTTTAGTGCAGCATGGAGGAACTGCACGATTCTAGATATTTCTTTGTCTGATTTAGTTTATGGTTTTTATTTTCAGGCCAAGGCGAAGCGGAGGAAAAGAAAGCAGACATATTCTGATGATGAAGATGAACTTTCATTTTTTGAGTCACTTAGAAAAAAGGTATGCCATAGCTGATAGCGTTGTACATAAATAAAACCACGGGTCAAAGGGCGATTATTCCCCTAATACTTAGAAATAGTCCCTGTGAGCGCCAAAATAAGCTTTACAAAATGTACTATGGGGGCTCTTCTCAGGAAAATGTTAAAAAGAGCCCTCGTAAATAAACATTAAATTTTACCCTGTTCCATACATCATGCCTTGGAGTTATTTCAAACTAAGTTAGATTAGCATATGAAATACTAAGTAAAGTAAAACTTTTTATTAATTTTGCCATTCAGTTTTGGCCGTAGACTTGTGTAACATACGTAACAATTACCGGTACTTATTTTGAGGGTATTTCTGACACTTGAAATTATGATGATTCAGAAATGTCCCCATGCAATCTGGCTACGAGAAACCTAATCACTTCCATTTATTGTATTATCCTTTGTAGAAACGCAGAAACACAGAGGCAGATAGTGACACACTCAGTCTCAGAAGTTTCAGTCTACGGGTAAGTTTTCCAAAGCTTTCCAAATTGATTATGTTTATTTGATGGAGGTAGATATAACCTGTACATATAAATTATAATGGTAGCGTTCACACTTAGAGCCAAAACCTTAGGTGTTGAAACTATGACAATCCCACGGAAGCTTGTACATGCAGCTCAAAGGCGAGTTATTAACTTGACCTCACCAAGGCGGCTTGTTTTCGTTGAAAAGGTGAGAATGTGACTTATACAAGCTTTCCTTTGTCCTGCACACGTAGGCTCCTAGCACTGTCGTATATTTTAAAATCATTAAATTTTGGATCTGAGTGTGAACCCATTTAGAGTATTGAAATATTAATTAATCTTTTATGCCTTCTAAAAGAGTTTAGTTACAACAAAGTTTCATAGACACAGCAAAGAAAGGAAGGATGTCATGATGGGACCGTTTTGCCACAATGGATCAAATCACTTAATATCTGCAATTCTATACATACCAGAAACGAAATTAGCCATTTTGTAACCAAGTTAGGTTGTATTTGGTGAATGTGTTGAGTAATTTGTGAAGTTTCCGAAATGCCAGCATGAATTAGCTTTATCCTGTGTAGTAAAAAGTAATTGGAAATTACAGAACTCATTTTTCGATGGGTCAATTAAAATTTGACACTTTTTATTCATAATAATAAATGTGTGCAATCAAAATAAGTTTATAAATGTCCTGTAATGAGAGCACTATCAATATCCACCATTTTGCCATGCGCCAGTAATTAACACAAAAAACAAAAGGAATAACAGACGAGGTTTAAGGTGTGATTGTCAGTTTATTGAGAGCAGCGACCAAGAGGACGATAGCTGCACGATCGATAACAACAACAGCAGCATATCGTTAACATAGGAATACAGTTCGTAATTAACATAACTACTCAATAATGGCGATGGGTTACTGAAATATTTTCAAATTATTCATCTATTCTTCATGTCTTTCTCAGTCTTCATTCCGCATCAAGAGAGATTCCAAGCCTGACCTGGATACCCTCAGCCTGCAGAGTTTTTCCATGGTAAGTTTATTCTAGCTCTGATCTTTAATAAAAGGCTGTCATGGGGGTGTTGCTAGAAAGTTGCAATTGATCGTAAGTTGTAGTTGATCGGCGTGCACCAATCAAAATCAGTGCTTCATGTCATCTTGTTAGAAACGCTGAAGCACAGACTCCGCACGACTGAAAGAAGGAGATTCATTATGCAATTACTTTGCAATCATCTGCAACTTTTTAGTACCCCTCTGTAGTATTCAGGTGAAAAGCCAATCATATTTGCCACACCACGGTAGTCTCGGCTTTTGTAGAAGCCCATCACATCCAAAGGGTTGAAAACCAGAACACAGGACTGTTTCTTTCAATAATTATTTTGGCATTTATGAAGAAAGTGATAATACATCAAATATATATAATGGTTGTGTCATTAACGTCCTGTGAAAGATATGTGTTAGGTAATGATACATGATCATTTCATTTTATACAAATCTTCTTGTGAAATGTTTTTGTCAAATATGGAAATCAATTGTAATTGCAAAATACTGTATAAGCTGACTTTTGGCTTCGGTTTTATTTTCGCTAATTATGAGATAATGAAGCCGCTGTAATTTCCACTCATTATAATTCCCACATCATATACCTGTTTACAATGATCTTTCAAAATTTGAAAATAACATGATCCAGCTAATATGTACATGTAAAGTGTTAAATCTAGGGAATGTGCGAAAATTCATATTCGCAAAGATATTGGCTTTTACCGTAAACTTTACCAATGAACCCTGAACACTTTTTAAAATCTGAGAGCCGAAGGATATTTAGCAGAGTATAATTCTATACACAAGTACAGCATGATTTTTAATAAAAAGTGCTGAACAACTGCTTTCTTGTGGGTCTTTTTTCGATTTATACAGAAAGTTACTCTGCTCTTTGATGCAAACATGTAAGCATAAGAACTACATGTATATTATTTCCATGATATTCCTGCATGTAATGGTAAACTATATAATTCTATAACTGAAAGAGGATGTTAATATGTACATCAATGTAATTAATTTTAACATTCCAAAGTTTCTCAAAATTCAAATTTGAATGATCATGAAGCTGAGGATCATTTTATCCCATTAACAGTTACTCTTTTTTTTAACTTTTGATTTTTGTACACCTAAGTAATGATGCAATTTATTTCAAAGCAAGGCATGGCAAAAGCCCAATTTGATTGATGTACAAAATTTTATTTTATTGATTTATTTTCATTTGAAAAGAAATGATTGATTACAAAATCTGAACAAGTATAGAATCACTGTAAAGGATGATTCATAAAGGAAATAATAACTACAGTATGTACCTGTACAAATTAAAAACTCTATGATGTTTATGTTAACTTCAGAGCCCAAGATACAAAAAATTTGTTTCCAACTAAAAGCAACAAGAAAGTTCCCCCCATATTGAAAGAAGCATACCTTTTCTGACAGGGGAGTATGTAGCAACAAAATTTATTGGTAATGTCTCTAAACTATTAAGCTAGCTTATTTGTAAAAATCAGGATGATCTAAAGTGGTACGCATGAACACACAAGAAAGAAATAAAAATGTCACTTTTTCAAAGTCACACGATTCCCTTTTTTCAGAATATAAACCTAGCAAAAATGGCTAGATTTTTATATGGAGTCATCTTATGAGTGTCTTTTTGTGATTGTTATAATGAACTGACTATATTTTTTTTATCAAATTTCAAATGGGAAATGCACTTTCCGACATTGTCACAAAAAGTTAAACCAAAATTATTACATGAAATTAAATAGATTTTCTTGAAAAATATTCCTATCCATGCACAAAAACTGTCATGACTCTAGAATTAGGAGTCTGAAAATTTGCATCATTTCATTACATGTGAGACCCATTATTATCATAATTGTTGGTACATGATACTCACAAAAAAGGACATTGTGAATTTTTGTGATATTTGACAAGTGATATTTCCTTGTGTGTGTATGTGTGTGCGTGTTTTATTTCTATAGTAGAGTATTGTATTTTGCTGATTTTTATACAGAAGCTAGATATCAGATAGTTGATTAACATTACTTGATAACATTACTTGTGTATTATTTAACAACATACTCATATCAATAAATTAGTATTTACTACGTAAACCATATTCATATAACCCTATACGGTTTCATGGTATATGTGTATTTCCACAATGTGTAACTCTGTAAAAAAGCAAAATGTTGCACGATGCATTAAACTTTCACAAATCTTAATAAAATACATTATGAAATTTGTGAAAGTTTCTATCAGTAGCAATTAAAAATTGAGCTTCTATTTTCACTTCAATAAGGTCATTTGATTATAAGAATCATTTCGCACATGATAATGTTTTTTCTAGATCTGTATTAAAATAAAATCAATCAAATTTTGTATTTGCACATGTTTACAATAATATTAACAGGCATTTTAATACCATTTTGAATGTGTTCCTCCTTGCTCTCTTTCACCCCCTTTCCTTCCTGGTGATCCCTCATCTATCATCTTTATACCAATCCTAGCCTTTTTTCTAATTTTTAATCTCCCCCCCCCTCTCTCTCTCTTTCCATATCTGATCACTTTTTGTGTACCCCATTCCTTTAATTTCCCCTATCTCTTTCAAAATTCCCCTTCCTCTTTTCATGATACATCTTTTTCCCAAAATATAATCCTCTATATTCTTCATCTTCCTCTTTTTCATCTTTTTCTCTTCATTCTTCTTCTCCTCCTCCTTCTTCTTCTTCTTCTTCATCTTCTTCTTCTTCTTCTTCTTCTTCTTCTTCTTCTTCTTCTTCTTCTTCTTCTAATAATTATTATTATTATTATTAATATTATTATTTCTACTATCCTTATTTCCTACTCTCGTTCCCTGGAAAAAAAATCCCCTCTTGTATAAAGATTGTAGACTGATTATTTACAAGCCATCTGAAGATTCAGGGGTGCTGCTTTGATCACTTTTCAAAAACATTTGTTTACTTTTATTTTCCCCCACAATACTCTTTGCTCTCCTCCATTTGATCATACATTACCCCCCCCCCCCTTCCACCTCCCTTTTCGAAAGTCTGTGATTAGAATCAACCAAGAAGATTTGCATTTTTAAAGAGAGCCCTCTCTTGTCTAAATGTGGCAGTTTGAACTATCTATCTACAATGGCATTCTTTTCAGAAAACCTTACAATATTAGTTTTAGAATTGTTTGCTTATTGCTCATGAACTTTTTTTTTTAGAGATTTATGAGCAATTGTTTATGTTTCCTTCTGAGAATGATCAGTAATGATGGCCACAATGATGATCTTTCTTGATGTTAACAATGGTTATTAGTGAAGATAGTTAAAGCCCCTGTGTAGTTTTGGTAAAGATTAAAGAAATGTGAATTCGGGGGATATTTACCATAACATATAGTTTCTATAAACATTTCAAGACCATAGCATATTTTTCTACGAGTGAATTCTTTTGAAAATTTGAATTTGACCGTTAAATCGTATTTAGCGCCCTCTCTTGGTTACAGCAATATTTTGCTTCTTATCGGGCATATACAAAATTATTTCCAAGATTTTATTAAAGCATGCTAAAAAGGAATACATAAAGAATAAATTCTGAAATTTTCATCCCATTTTGTTCATGAGAAGTTGCCCTTTATCAAGAAAGAAAATATTGATTTAGCGTCGGGGGCTACGACGCTAAAATATTTTGCACACTTTAGGTTGTAACTTTTCCAAAACTTGTTAATTTTTCGCACAATTTTTTGTACAATATGTTCATGAGATCAGGTTTTATTTTAAGTAGATTTGAAGACAAAATTTAGCGATAAAAATATTCGCTTTTACCAAAACTGTACTTGGGCTTTAAAGTAAATGTGTGGTCACAATGAAATTGATGTTTATTATGCTTATGCATTGATTAAAATATCTTGGTATGCACAAGTGAAATTATTTTCAACATCACATTTTGCACAATGTGACCAAGGCAAAAAAACAAAAACAATTCCCATCTTTGCATTAAACTTGTTTGATATCTACAAGTACACAGACTCTGAAATAGCATTTCATGAGGACATACAAGGCTATTTTAAGTAAGGGTGCTATTCTACCTAAGACAAAAGAATAGAGAACTAGAGGGCACCCAGGGACATTGCCTTGAGTTGCTTTAGCCCAATTCAAGGCCTGTACATTAAACAATTATTTATTTGTCTCTTCTATACATCTTGCTTATTCAAATGGAGATAGAGAATTAGAGATTTTCATTTGAGAATACATTGACTGTTGGAATTACAATTGAAAGAAAAGGTTTTGTAGGGTCTTAACAATTCAATTTTTCTTCATTTTTCTCCATGCCCAGCCAAAATTAGATATTCAACATTTGCAACATATTTACTTTCTATAACAAACACCCTATAGATAGATCCTTAGTCTTTAGGAAACTTTTATCAAAACCATACAAACCAAATTGTGACATAAATGTATATATGTAAGGGTAGGTTAAATCACCCACAATGTATTTCTCTGCAAATATTGCTATATTCTGGCCATATTTAATGGATTTGTGTTTATTAGTATGAATAGTATTGTGAATCCAAGTGCTTGCAAACAATTTTGAGGACCTATTGTGAAAAGGGATTCATTAACTCATTCCAGGATTAACAAACATGTTTGACTGATTAGTGGTAGCTTGACCTATAGAGTGGATACTCTGCTGACGTACGAATCTGCGCACATCATTACCTTAAAGGCTTATTTACCCTGTATGTGACAACAGCCACCACTGTGAGAAGAAGAAACAAAGCAATCGGATGAAATAAGCAACTTCCATTCAAGCCTTCACAACAGATAGATGCACACAAAGAAAATAGCCTCCCTTTTTATTCAATGAACAGGTGCGATAATTCTTCAACATTTTCTGCTGAATGAAAGAGAACAAAATATCTTTTGTGAGCATCTGGCTTTTGTGAATTTGTAAATAGGGGTTGTTAACTTTGTCCAATTCTGTTATACCTTCTGCTGACTCTGCACTGGATTAACAACAAGCTCAGGGAAACAATACAAGTTGTATCTTCGTGCTTTAACAACAATTTGTTCAAAGTACACATGCATCATTTTTTAATAGAAATTTGTCTTTACGTGTATATATGGATCTTGAAACACTACAAAAGATACATAAAGAGGTTTGTACATCAGAATCATCTCTGTTGCTGCTTTAAATGCAATTGTTTTTTCTCCAAAATCTCTTCCCATGATGTAGTAAAAGGACAGAAAAAAAATGAAAAAAACAAAACACAGTTACAGGTTGAAAGTACTGAAGGAATAAAACAAATCGGATACATGGGAAAATTGACAAATAAAGAAGGTGGAATAGAAATAGAAACCTTGAAACTAGACTAAACTGACTAGGGAGCTTTTATTGGATTCCCCTCTTACCTCAACAAGATGATTTCAAAAGTCTGGCAAGAATGTAAAAAATATTGTAGAATGAATCAGGCACGGCTCCAAGGGGCACCCTAGTATATTTTCAAGACCCCTAGAAATTGCCTTTTTAAAGCCAAAAGGGTGTTGAAGTTTATCTGGAAAAATGATACCAAGATAATTTTAGATGGCACTGTAGTTTATCTAGAAATCAATCTTTTTAGGAAGCATGGGTGGCGATCCTAGGAGGACTATTTGGATGGCCCCTGTTGTTTAGTAACTTCCAATTTCACCTCTCGGAACTTAGATCTTTTTTTTTTTCAATAAAATCTTATTTTTTTGAGAGATGCTACAATCTGGATTTTGAGAAACTTAATCAACATTTGATATCACATTCTTTCATATATCATGTACTTTACAAAATCTGGCTTGTGTCAAATAAAAATATTTCAGGTGGAACACCAAAATAATGCTCGAAAAATATATTTTCAAATTTAGGACAATCATCTAAATTAAAGCAATCCAGAGAGTTTGGAGCAGCTAAATCTCTGTTATTTGAATTTTGGGCAAACATTATTCATTTACCCCAAAGAATTTGAAGGAAAAGCTAAAATATCAACGTTTTCTAGAAATATAAAATTGGTGCAAATTTTCCAAACTTATGATCATATGCGAATTGGATGCTTGTGAAATGTGTCATCACATGAGATACAATCTGGCAGAACTTTTCAAATGATTGAGCTTTTTGACCTACTTTTTTCTTATTGAACTGGGCTTTCTCTCTACTATCAGAAAAAGAAAAATGAAAGCAATCTGAAAGGGTTAAACATTTTCATATTTCAAGAACCTAGCCCACTGTACTAATTTTGTAATTCTCAATTTTGTCAGGATGGGAGGGGTTAATAATCTTAAGAAACTTACTCTTCATTTTGACAGATTGTGTAAATAACCTCAATGTATTAATGATACGATTTGTGCATCTTACAAGTAAATTTCCATTTTGATTTATTCAGTTTCTGTAATATGCCTGACGACATCGCAGAAGATTAAAATCATTTGGAAATGCTCCTTTGGCAATGGATACATGTCGGGTTTGAATTGGCTAGGATTATAGATCTAGTGGCAGCTTCACTTCAGCAACCAAGTTCCATGATTCTGCAACGAATGCTGCCCCCGCATTCTTTTTAATCGCTTCACTTTCTTGTTATATTGGTATCCGGTTGAAATCTAGCTGGGAAATCACAGTAGGTTATGACTTTTCCAAACTTTTTCATATAAAGAATGTTTTGGCTTTCCTTGTTTGCTCATGACAGATTTGTATAGTTTTTTCCTCGATCGTCTAGCTTGCTCTTCTATAACTATATTTTAGCTGTGAAAATACCAAATGAGGAATTTAGGTGCTAATTATGTGTTTTTTAATGTTAAAGTAAAATGTGATAGTCGACCCAAATTCGTTTTAAGTTTTTGCTGGACCTTGTCTGTATTTCATTTCTTGAAATCTGGTCACCCTGTTTCTGAAGCAAATTTCAAGAAACTCTTAGTTAAACTTATATTGGGACACTCCACACTTTTCATCATTACTTCTGTCATCAAAGCTTAAACCAGTCTTAGCAGCCCACCTTTCAATAGAGGTCACTTTTGTTTACCTACACTCTTGAGCGGTGTATACAGAAGAATCACCTGTCTACAGTGGCCACTTCTCGTTATCTCCTTCCATCAGCCATTTACTGTTGATCCGTTTACCCCTCTTTTAATTCCCTTGACCCTCTCTAGGAGGCAGCTTTCATTTATCCACCTTCTCCAAGCATTACGTGTAGATGATAAGTCCAAGGCAATGAGCTCAGTTACTAATCACACCCTCCTCAAAAGAAAGAATCACTGCCACCTTCATGTAACTTTAGAACCTTATTCTGTTCACACCCAGTGACTAGCTCGACCCTGCAATTATTCCCAATGACTATCCATGATGATTTGTACCTACATGTAGTCTACAATTACAGACTGGGTCTTTTGCTTGAACAAGGTAATTCCAATAAGAGGGCAGTCCAGCCAAAAGAAAAATCCTGGGACAGTAGCAGGAAGATCAGAAGCAAAAAAAATGTATTACATTGGACGCCTAAAGAAAGTTATAAGCTTCTTATAACATGAGGATTAATAAACATATTTGATGACATCATAGGTGCACTACATTGTATTGATCATTTATTTTGTTTGTATTGATAATACAGAATTTTCCTTAGTTGAAAAATGAATATGATTTCCTTAAAACTTTAATTATGTTTTGCTTGTACATGTTACAGACTGAATAGTATTCTCTTCATGAAAATTGAGAATTCAAAAGCATGGAACATTTTAAAACTTTTGAATTAATTTAGTTCATTGAATATTTTCAAGGGGATTCATCCTTGGCGTAAATTCCAATAAGTAGTTTGATTTTTTTTCATTATAAACAAAATAAATGGTTTCTAGTGCACCCTTAACATCATTTAAGTTGCCAATTTGTCTTGTAATTTGAATTGTTTCCCTAGTTTTTCATGTTATTAATAAAATTTATTGATTACTTTCTTGTGAGTTTACCAATTTTCCTGTCACATTCATCTAACTTTTCAGACACTGTTAAAAGAAAATTATCATATTTGGCTCAACTTTTAACCAATTGTCTGGGTGAGCCTGATTATATCATGTTCTGCTGCTAAGTCCAGGAATACTATCATTTGGGGCATATAAAGTCATAGTCTTTCAATAATGCACAGATTTTTTATTACAGAAAAAAAAAATAAATGTGGTTGTGGCATCAGACTAATATTCCTAATCCTAGAACATTTAATCCTTTTTAATTTTATGTGACTGCGATTGATGCGTTATTGGAGCATGGTATACAGTTCTTAATGCTTTCTGATTCCAACACATTGATTACCTGATCTATGATGAGGTGGGTCGATGTCCACAGGATATATGTATCATACAAAAATCAATTAGTATCTATGGGGTTAATTAGCATTGCCCCTGTTGGCTTCACACCCCATTATTGGCTCTCTCCCAGTAATTATCCTTGGCCAAGCCACAGGACTTAGGTGTGGGGATCTCTGTTACTCCCCAGCCCACTTTCATTCTGTTTGATTGTGCCGTGACGGAACAGAGTCAAGGAACTTATGGTGTGTGGTACAAGACTTTGCTTCCCCACCAAGGGAAAATGGAACGGGGAGTTCTATAACGCTTGGAATACCCACCCCCTGCCGGTAGTTGATCTGGTGAGATGTTTTTGATGATTTTTGTAAAAAAATATTTATCATTAAAGTTATTTTTATGAGATGTATCGCCATAATCGGTCACAAGGTTTTATGTTTTTATCTTCAATGTGTAGAGGTTGCAAATTGGGGTTCCTGTATGATATCTTTATACAAGTTATGAATGTCTTGATGAAATTGTAGACAGCCAGATTGGGTGAAAACAATGTAAAGCATTATCTATGCAAGTATAGGGAGATGAGAATTAACATTTTTCTTAGTGGGGGGAACAATGTGGTAATTTAAATCATTACGATCATCCATCTCTATATTTCAACCTTTATGGAACTCCTCTATTTTCAATTAGTATAAAGTTTATCATATGCAACGACTTGGGTTCGCCTCTTGAAACACCACTTGACATTTTTACTGCAGTGCACTGTAATTTACTATTTTAGTTCTTATAATCTCTCAGGTAAAATTAACAGTATATGATTACAAAATACTTGTTTTTGTGTATGGTGGGCATCTCAATTGACAGTATTATTTATTAACATAGTTTCTTTTTGACAAAATTCTGTTTTTCTTTTAAAATCTGATTCCTGACATTATCACATTATAACCTCATGGATGAAGAGTAATCATTTTCTTGTGATGAATATGTAAATATTTTTAATCAAACAAACTGTAAACTTCAAGTAGATAATTATTTATGTAAATGATTTTCTGTTACATTGCAACAATAGAGTTGCCAATTTTCCCAACTTTTTCACGTTTGAAGTTGTGGATGCTTTTCAATTGATCATTTTCTGCTTGAAATGAAATTGAATTACAGCCTAGTGCACCTTTAAGCAGAGTGGTTCTTATAAAACAACCAAAATGACCTACATAATTGGCCTTGACCTGTCCACGCAAATGGATTCTCAAAATCACGAAATGATTTAGGCTTTTGTCCGGCATTGATATTTTTATACAACTGTCAAATATCATGGCACACTTAGGATTTTAAGACGGAAGAGGGGTGGGGTGATCAGCTGATATTCATCGCCCTTTTAACTTTAAACTTGACACCCCCTACATGTAACTCTGACTGGTGGGGGGGGGGGAGGGGTTCATGAATATGTTGTACAATTTTCTATTGTTCTTTATGTCACAAAATGCTTTTATTGATTCAAGTGAAAAGTGTACACAAATATTTTTCTTGTCATTGAAGACAAAAAGTTTCTGCAAATTACAAGGATTTAATCAAATACATGCATGTCTGACTGTGTTTTTGTCTTTTAATCATTTTGATAAAAAGAGAAGAGACTGAATACTTTGCAGCAGAAGTATTCCTTTAACTTAAAATGTTACGAAAGGACCAAAATGACCGACACAATTTGCCTTGACCTGTCCAGGCAATTGGATTCTACAATTCATCAATAGTTGCACTTTTATTCGTTTTGTCCCAAAATAGTGAAAATTTGCTTAAAATAGATCACCAACATAGTTTATATTATTTGCTGTCAGATAGTTCAGTCAAAATATAGACTTCAAAGAACGATACCTCCTATATATCTCTCATTTATCAGTATTTTTGATTAAAAATAAACAGAGACAGATTATTTTGATAGATACTGCGCTTAAGTTGGAAGAATAATTTGTTGTATGGCTTTTACCAAGGTTGTATCCAAAGATTCTTTTTTAGTTGCATTTTGTGTAATACAGTAAGATTCGGAAAAAAGAAATTACAGATATTTTATAATTTTCTAGTTGTGAAGATTCTTGATAGGCTTTATGTATAGCTATGTTTTTTATGGCACATGATACCAAATTTGTTCTTCAGTTCCTAATTTTAATTCTTTAAAAAATTTTAAATTTTTTCCTCAAAATTTGGAAATTTAGTGTGAAGGGTGCCATAACATCTTTTGAATGAGATGCTTTATCGTTTTGCAGTACATACAGTGTACCTGTTGTGTAAAATGTGACTTTGTAGATAATTCCTAACAACTATTTAAAGAATTGTCTCCAAAATTGTCTCCTGTTGAGTGCCAGGTTATTATTCTTTCTTCTAAGATGTATGGTAGGGGGCTCCTCCTCTGCGCCAGGTCCCTCATCTGCGCCTCATTGACATACGCGATGTAACTCGCGTGCTCGGTGAAATCAAGATTTTTCTCGAAAATCTCCAACCGCGTGTAAAGTGAATGGGGTGCAGAGAAGGGACCCAAATATTTTGAACGGCAAAAACGAGAGGGGTGTATATTTCATCTAAAATGACATTGTTCCTGGTCAGATTCTGCTGAGATATTTCTCACACATAATCTTTAGGATATCTGTGATAATATCAGATTAAAATTGAATTGGATATTCATTGACTTCATGCTTTTTTCAAGCTGAAAGTTTAGGTGCGCAGACGTGGGACCTCCCATCATACTGTGAATATATTGCTGAAAGCTGAATTTCTCTGATGCACATCAAACAGTTTGAAAACTCTTGGTTTAAAATTAGAACCTATGTGAGGGTGGAAAATGCAGGCCTACTTCAATTTCTTGACAAAGTGCCCGGATGGGAAATGGAATGATGCTACTTTAAACAGTTCCATGGTTCGATATAGAGATCATTATGATTTGATTTCAATAACATTTGGACTAAAGAGCTAAAGGTAGCACTCTTTAAAGGGGAGCTTCACCCAGCCATTGATGCACTCTCAGTGGATGAAGAAAAATACAATGATCAAACTGAAAGTTTGAGCAAAATCCAGTAATCCATTCAAAAGTTGTGAATTTTTAAAGTTTTGATTTAAACCCCTCATGGGCTCCTTAAATTGGCAACGTACAACCTGCACAAAATGGCTGCCAACATGGAGAACTCTCCATTCACTGTGTACATAGAATTTCACATTTTCTTCTTTTTTCTAAAAAAGTATACAAAAAATCAACCAAATTCATTTCGAAATGCATGCAGATCAAAATGTCCATATCATACTTGAAGAGTACAATTTTGTCTACTTTTCTAGGAAAAGAAGAAAATGTGAAATTCGTAGTACAAAGTGAATGGAGAGTTTTCCATGTTGGCAGCCATTTTATGCCTGTACATTGCCAATTTGAGGAGCCCATTAGGGATTTAAATCAAAACTTTGAAAATCCTTAACTTTTGAAAGGATTGTCGGATTTTGCTCAAATTTTCACATATTGGCCATCATATTTTTCTTCATCCACTGAGTGCACATCAATGTCTAGGTGAAGTTCCCCTTTAAATCCTCAAAGTGCTCATTATTTTCTCACTATCCAATCCTCTTAATTGATCCCCCATAAATTGAGTTGCAATACTGCATGTTGGCTGGCAACTAGGGGCCACCTGTTTGGGCACTGCCCNTATCGTTTTGCAGTACATACAGTGTACCTGTTGTGTAAAAAGTGACTTTGTAAATAATTCTTAACAACTATTTAAAGAATTGCCTCTTTGTCTTCTGTTGAGCACCATGTTTTTATTCTTCCCAGTAACATGTAGTGTGAATATATGGCTGAAAGCTAAATATCTCTGATGCACATCAAACAGTTTGAAAACTCTTGGTTTAAAATTAGAACCTATGTGAGGGTGGAAAATGCAGGCCTACTTAAATTTCTGGACAAAGTGCCCGCATTTGGAAATGGAATGATTCTACTTTAAACAGTTCCATGGTTCTATTGATTTCAATAACATTTGGACTAAAGAGTAGCACTCTTTAAGTCCACAAAGTGCTCATCATTATTTTCTCACTATCCAATCCTCTTAATTGATCCCCCATAAATTGAGTTGCAATACTGCATGTTGGCTGGCAACTAGGGGCCACCTGTTTGGGCACTGCCCATTTTACTAATCCCCTCCTCCTGACATCCTAATTATATCTGACTCACCCTGTGTTCAGACGTAGCTAAATAGATCTTATACCGAAACTCAATGAAGAAATGATATAAGAACATTGCATAACTGAATGACCATTCAGGTATTTTTTAACCAAATGGAGTAGATATTCTGTAGGTGTGTAGTTTTCCTGCTACATGTTGTATCATTAGTTAACAGTCAGATTCATTTTTCAATTGTATAAGTATACTTTTCTAGTACAGCTATACAGTTCTGGTATAAATTTTTAACATTTGAACATGCTAGAAGAAAGTATGTTGGTTGTTGCCATAATATTCAAATGTCTACAATGGATGAATTCTAGATGTGAAATTTCAAATGAAAATGGTTTGGATCATATGAGGTTCATCCTGATGAATGATAATTGAAGAAAGTTGATCAGTTATCTCACAATGTGCAAACGTAGAAGGTAGACAAAACTGTTTTCTCAAGAATTAATCAATTATTGATTTTGCCCCTGGGTACCTCATGCTTATGGAAAGCTGCCAAATGAGATAATTTGTTCTGATTAATTAGGATTTGATTGTAATTCATGATTCATTCTGTGGTTTGCTTTCTAGGAGATATTCAATTTCTCTTTAAATGCTCCTGTCCGATGTCTTAAGATAAGAAATTGATTTTATTATTTAGGGGTACTACAGTTTAAAATCATCCTTCTTTCAATTGGTGGAGGAAATTGGATAAACAAGAAAATTCTTCGGTATACGTATCTCAAACAATGGATTGCAATGTTATGAATGTTTTTGACATCAAATTGTAGAATTATAAGTACTAATTATCAAAAGATTCTGGATTACATACGTCTTGTGCAATCTGTCATACATTTTACCAGATGTACATATTTTTAAGATCAGTTTATCATTTTACAATCTAAATACTTTTCTCTATGATGCTGATTAATGAATGGTAACTATAAAAGATATAGTTACTGATTACTCTACATATGCTGACCCATCCTTATTGTAGCTGCTCATTTAAAGTCAGCGACTAGATGGAATTTTCTGCTGTAATTTGAATTCAAATTTTGACACATAGGGTGAATCTCACACTTTGATAACCAAAATCAGGAGCATTTTCAGTACTAAGATCATCACTTTATTTGCAGTTATTGTGTACCAGAATCATTTATTCTCTTCATAGAGTAGGTAGCAATGAGTTAAGCACCTTATTTTTGTATGCATTTGCAGATTTGGTTAAATTCAGTTGAATTTTCAAGTGCAAGATCGAATGCTAGAACTAGTGCTGAGGCATACACTGCAAATAGCCATCTATTACATATAGGTTAGAGTTCATGAATTTATCGGAACTATTCTGTTGTAATTATTGTTAATTAAGGATGATTGCTATCTTGTACAGTTACCAACATCCTTCCATTGATTAGTGACCAAAAAGGTAGTTACAAAAAATATAGTAGCAATTACTCAAGATAGGAAGGAAATAAGAATCAAAACAAATGCGCGGAGTATTCACCGTTGATCAGCGTTTCCCTCAAGAGTAAATTTAGGCTATGATGCTGACAATTCCTGATATTGTATTGTTACAGGTCTACTTATAAATTTGTTATGCATTTCTACAAAATTCTATAACATCTTACACAAGTACAAGAAAAAGGAATACCGGGAAACTCTTTTTGTCTGCTTTAGATGAGTAATCGCTTTTATGCCAAGAATTCGCTTTTTGTCCATATATATGGGGCAATCAGCCAAAGCTATTTCAGAGGAGATCATACATGTACAGTGGTACAAAAAATGGGGTGAATGGGGACACAGGGAGTGAATGGGGACAGAAATCGGATCCTTTGTGAATCTGATTTCATAATAATAATAATAATAATAATAATATTGATTATTTATATAGCGCTAAAAAACAGAGAGTATCATAGCGCTTTACAATTTAAGAGAACAAAAGATGAAAACAGTTTTATTACTGTGGGAAAAGGTAAGTCTTAAGATGTTTTTTAAACGTACCGGAAATTGAGATTGCCCGTATTTCATGAGATTGATCCCCTTCTGGACCCTGTTCTGGGATAAAATTTCTGATCTGAGGAAAATATATTGATAGGTGAATGCAAACACAATATTCAAACTACATATAGAGATGCCAACTGTTAATGAAATTTGCATAAGGTCAAAATTAAAACGTGAATAACAACAGATGAACAAAGGTATGAGCAAACATGTCAACAATATAAACCATACTCTAAGCCATTGAGTCACTCTTAATGGAAGCCTTGAATTCATATCAAACGACACATCCCATATTTTGTAATGGTTGTTATCTCTAGACTTAAGATGTATTCATTGTATCAATACATTATATGGGGTGTCAAGTTCCCTTTATGCTTCCCATAAGTGCCCCGCACTCACATCCAGAGAATAGCATATATCTATTCTGTAATGAGAATGAAACCATGGGTCAAACTTTGAGAAAAAAAGAGAGGAAGATGATTGTCTGATTAACAGGACACAAATAGATTCACTGACAGACGGAACGTGAAGGTGTGCAGTGTTATGATTTTTTTTCTAGAATTGCGTGAGAAACCCTGTCAACAATCCGACGCTTGATCCCAACTTAGTATCGACCTCTTCCTATATGATAGGATGTTGTGTTTGAGGAAACTTACCGGATGTCATAAGGGATCTATTAAAAACTATCTCCCTTGAATTAGCATTATTTGATAATTTTGGAATTCTTTTAATGGATGCAGATCTAAGGTATCAATATTGTGATTAGAAGTTACATGTATAAAAATAGTGCTCTACGGTTATTTCATTTCGTATTAGATAGCTTTAATAAAGATTTGTAATGTAGGATGTCAACTATTTTTGCTGGAGATACCGCAAACGATCAATCATAAAAAGGTGGAAAGCCGTTTTTTCTTGGTAGCTATGTTTTTAGTAAATTGTACAAAATTGAAATAGGAAAAATGTATCTAGGGATAAGGTCTTATGCCACATTTATATGGAACAATATCCATCACAAATTATTGATAGGGGCAAAACACTGCTATTCATTGAAATGATTTAGAAAAAACAATGTACTGTATAACCTGAAAGGTTTATGGTGTTTATATTTTCACAAATTTCTTGGTCTTGGCCTTGTGAAAACTCCCACTCTGTATGATGCACATTCGTATGTGTTCAAACACTGTTAAAAAAATGTATAAAGATAACAATATGCCTGTGTGTCAAAGTGGTCTAAAATTGCAAAAATATCTGTACGCTTTAATATTGGCTTGTACAGTACTCCTTTAATAAATGTCCAAATTGATTGAATAGTCGATGCAATATTGCTGATATCCCATGTATGTATTTGAATGAATGATGATTTACGAAAGCAACATGACCTTTCTAGGTCTACCAAAATTGTTAAACTGGTGTAAAGTCAGCTTAACATCAACTAAGTAGGAGTTAGGGTGTATGATAATACATTGTCTGATTTGGGAAACAAGACTTAGTGAATTTGAAAAAAAAATCACAAGAAAATCATGGTGGATTGCGTTCTTTAGCCAAAAACCTTGACCTAGCCAAGTGGATGTCAAAATCTGTTTAAATCGTTGACCTGTTGGAGATAATTAATTTTATTTTGAATCGTATGGATCCCATTTCATTGTAAATCCTCAAAGTTGGTGACAAGACTTGATATAAGCATCTACAAAATATTGTTATTTTTTCAAATAGGACATCTGAGGCTAAAATGTTTAATATTCAATGGTTTTACGACTTAGTTTCTCCCTGAATGTTTTTTTCAGAGAATGCCTCATGCCAGTTATCAAGAAATATGTTTTTGAAAACAGAAGGTAAAGGGGAGCGTAATTAGCTTGTATCTGTGTGTTGGCGTCAATGACAAAATGCACAAAAACATGTTTCCTTCAAAACAGGAAAATGGTCAACAAACCTTGTAGCCCACATATTGAATGCATACGTCAGTATATGTACATTAAGATTAAACACTCTGAGTTAAAAACTGGTGAACTTCCCTCCAATTTTTAACCACAACAATATCGTTTTTATGTGTGTGTGAAGACATGTAGTCCCATGCCATAAATCAAGTGATTGTTATAAACATTGGTGGCAATAATTACTTCAATACCAGTCAACATGAAATAAATTTTCTCATAAATAGGAGTATCATTATATAGCATGATTTTCATTGGGTAATTAGAAGTTTGTTGCTTTTTGGCAAATTGTTATCAAATTCTGATCATTTTACCATCCAATGTTTCAATTGAAAATTGACTGGATACATGCATGCTGGAAGTTGTTTCGCATTCAAGGAATCAGCTTTCTTCTTTTACTCTCCGGCTTCCAAACTGCAGATAATTTACAGTGTGTGTTGGAATAGTAAATAAATTTTCCTTTACAGATGAATACCAGCAATGCAGGACCATTTAAAAAAAACTGACACAAGCTCGCAGATTCGCAACTAAACCACTTTACTGATGTGAGAGAAATAGAGTATTTCTTTTGAAATTCTATTGGTGGGTATTTAATTCCAAGTGTGCAAAAGTGATTTCCTGATTGAAAGAATCATTTAATTTAGCTTGAAAATGCAACAGATATTTTATAAAGAGGTTTATTCTGTGTTGAAGACAATTATTTTCTACTCAAAATCACACATTTTCAAAATTTGTGAACTTCTAAAAAGTTGCAGTTCTTTTTGCCTAATATTAGTGGGAGCACTGAAAATTGGTTGCAGAATAAAATGCTAATATTTTCATGTCCACACATCAATGTTTAAAATCTATTTCTTTGTACTTTGCTCATTTAGGGTCACAAGCGTAATCGGTCATTGGTCAAGGTTGGATCTCTCGCCAATATTCTCTCACCAGTGTCTTCGGTCAAGAAGGTTGGACAAGCCATTCAGGTAAGAATCTATACACAAAACCTATCAGAATGATGGAAGACAGTTTCAAACAGATCAATGAGATCATGATCAAGGTAAAAAACTTCTGCAATATTAGATTGAGCTGGAGCAAAAAAAAATACAGTTATTAATTTTTTTTCTGACTTGAATACTGTTTACTTTTGATCTACCAGACTATAGCAAACCAAAAGGGTTTTTCCTAGTTGTAATATATGTAATGTAATGTACTTTATTTCCAATCAGTAAAAAGACATATAATATATAACATAATACAAGATCAGAATACATTTGACAAATTTACATATGTGTAAAAATAATTTGCAATTAATAAGATTGGCTGGATTGCCCTTTAAGAAGAATTAAAATAAATACCTCTGTTCTTCCAAGGGGTCCAGATACAAAATAAACAATTATGGTGAGTCTAAAAATATAAAAACTGATGAATGAAACACTTGACAGTTGTTCCAAACACAGCTAGTTCTAATGTGACACAGCTTGAAGCATACGGATACACCCCCTCCCTCCCCTTCCTGCCAAAATCGTTGTTGCGGGCCTGAAAGTCTGTAAATTCAGATAGTTTATTTTGTTCTGCATACTAGTGAGAATATCATCATACCAAAATGCACTGCACCCTTCTCCAAGGAAAATGTATTTGTTCTCTGGTATGGTCTAATAATGACCCTCATTTATTAAAACAAATGATTTTGGTGCACAGTGACATACCTGCAAATTTTTAGGTATAGTTGAAAAGTAAATGGTTTTCAGGTCAACAGGTTGATGGTATTTTTATGCATTGAATGAGTTGACATCAATTGGAATATATGGAAACAGAAATTAAATGAATGTAAAGTATACATGGTGAACCTCAGTTTGGGCAAAAATCTGTGCAGAAACAATACCTTTTATTAATGAATAAACTGCATAGATAAAGAAGTGGAACATCGATGAAATATGAATGGCAGATACGAGAGGTTTTTATGGAAAAAGGGAAGAGTTCAGGTGTCCAGATAGGTGAGGCAGCTTGTAGAAAAAAGTTTTACCCCTCATTCAAACATAACTAGACCAGGAATCTGCCCAAATGACCTAAATTGGAGGATTTAAACATGGACATGAAACTAAACTCTCTTACTTAGTGCTTTTCAGCATTATTGTGTTTATATTCCTGAGACATGTATCTTTCTATTCCGGTATAGACTATTTCATGAAAGTTAATGATTTCCACCCGCAAGAACTTGATTATTAAAATGTGCATCAATGTTTCAAGTGAACAAGAATTGCACTAATTAGCAAGTGATTTGAGTAAGATATTTTAGGAAACATGTGCATGTAATATGCCAAAATTATATATCCTACAATGTATATATATCTGATATCTTCCTGCCATTACATATTTTGATCCTGGTCCGTATTTGTAGTGATGCACAATCTGATACCATGGAATTAAAAACGTTTTAATTCCATGTTGATACCATCTTACTAGTATTTGTGTAAATACTTGACCAGGTTTGAGGAGGGATAGCTTTTAATGATGCAAGTTGGTCGACAGCTTCATTTAACCTGCACAATCTTTCTAGTAATGAGACCCTCACACAGTCATTTGCAGACATCATTAAGATTCTTTTGCATGTTTGATTGAATATAGTTTTCTTGGCAGTCTTCGGGGAGCTGAGAATAGATCATTGCATCAGTGTAATACATGTTGTATACTAAAGACATGGCTCAGAAAATGATGCAGATTTCCTAACCAGGGTAAAAATTACTTCTTTTTTTAAATATTATTTATAAGGGCTCTTTATTATTTTCCTCATGAAAATAGCCCCCATATTATATATTGCAGGGGCTAATTCTTCAATCTAGAGGGCTAATAATTGCCCTTCTCCCCCAGTATTTTTACTCTGCTCCTAACTAATAGTAATTTAGATGGATGAATATGGTTTTTGTCAGATTTCATAATTTTTTCATGATGATAGTACTACACATTTCCATGGGAATTATTTTTCTCCCGACTTTTTGAGAAATTTTATCTCTCTTTTTCAGTTAAAAGGTTGGGAGGTTTGCAAATCCATCCTGAGTATACCTCAAATGACATATGTCAGGAGGAGGGGGGGGGGGGATAATATGTTGATTTCAAACATTCAAAATTATTCAAACCAATTCAATACTCCTTCTCTCAGTGACCTACTCGGGTAGGAATCCCTCCACTAAGGTTTTTTGAGAAAAAAAATTATATACCACTAACTGGTCATGAATACAATCCACAGAACCTCACCTCTGCCATAATCAGTATTCTTGTGTTCAATTTTACTTACCATTAGCTGTCCATGGGCCTGTAACATAAAAGATGCAATTAAACTTACAATAAATACTTATCGTAGGTCTATGGCAAAACGTGTACCAAAGAGATGCAATTAATTGCAAGATTTATCGTATCTCTTTTATGTTACAGGCCCCATGTCTGTCTGTAAAGAAAATCTTTCATCATCAGTCTTGTATTTAAAAAAAGATCAAACGTGAGACTTTTAATGTGTGACGAGTCTTCAGGTGATTCATAACAGGTGGTTTGATTTGCTAATAGTCTAGCCTAATGATCCTTGTCTATTCAACAACTTGTACAGATAGCAGTGTCATTTATGTGTCTGCATACCCTAGATTCATATTGCAGGTACCTAATTTAGGAGTAGACTCTATTAAAAGATACTGTACGTGTATTTAGATTCCCAATTATGATGCATATTTAAGGAAGATAGTTTCATTTCTAAAAAATACCATGTGACGTTAAAGGTTTTTAAGCTGTCCACTAAAAATAATCAAAATGAGATCTGTTTGGAGTGTCTGCAGGTGATTTATATTAATAAGTAATATTCATAATAAATCATCTTTCCTATGTCATTCTATGTCATTTTACAGCACAGCCATTGACCATTTTTATTCTTGTGTTACATGTGTGCACTAAATAATTAATGGTAAATCATTTACTGTACTTCATAGCATATTCAAACCTGTCATTGAAGGCAAAAAAATGTAAAATTTGCCATCTGCACATGTTGTTTTATTTCTTGCTATAATTTTGCACAACTTCAAGTCAAACAAAATGTTCATAGGCCTATTTGGCCAAAGCAGACTTTACCTTGCATGATTACAAATTATACCATTTAACGCATAAATTCCAAATACTGTATACCATTGAAGAAAACTAGAGAAGTACATTCCTGGGACAGAAGTCTATCATGACTTTTTGTTTCAATAACTGTTCACAATTTATACATTGATATAAAGTAAGCAACAGGAAAAGACTTTCTCCACTTCAGTATTTGGGGGGTGAAAACAGCCAGGGTAAGAGGAAATGGGAGAGGAAATACCAGCATCATTTGTGTAACAAGAACACTTACACATGTAGGTGATTGTCTAGACCCATCTAACCACCTATACACCGTCTTCCTGTAATCGAGCATTTTTTTTTTCCGAGAACCTTGCAACTTTCATTTGTCAATCTCGTCCATATGTCATGTGAGCAGCCGCTGTACTTGCAATGGAGTTCATTGTCACTCGTTGAAAACAAAAATCAAAACAGGAAAAAGTGTTGGTAATTAACATTCTAATTGTGTAATTAAGCACATCTAATGACAGGATCTTGTAAAAAAGGATGTTGAATTGGGATGGACATTATGAATTAATGCCTGATTGCACATAGGATACCTAGCAACAGACCTCAATTTGCTCATTTTATATTTTTTCAAGGGGGTTTCTTCATCAGCGTTTTAGCTCATCCTTAAATTGTGTCAATCTTTAAATGTAAATTCAGGGCGCTCAAGTTTTTAACTGATGACGCTATCCTGAGTGAATAAAACTGAAAATAAAAACGGTAAGTGTATGCAAATGTACTCCCGAAAATTGAATCAGTTGATTCTGTGACTAACGTACTTAAAATTTCTGCTAGATGTCACAGCAACCAACAAAACAGAACAACTTTCTTTCCACACCTTTTGTAATTGATGTAATGAGTGTGTAAATCCAAGACATGTTCATCAAACAACAAACAGAATATTGCCTCTGTTTTTATCATCTGCAAGAAATAATTTTCCATTTTATTTAAAATCTATAGATCAACATTCTGTAAAATTCTATTTGCAGTAATGTTTATTTGTCCATCTTTTTTTTTTTGGGGGGGGGGTGTGATTTCTGGGGAGCATCCCACGAGTCCGACAGCCCATGAGTTCGACAGCTCACGAGCCCGACAAAAATGAATATAAGCCTACAACATCAACAATTTTCAAAATGAGGTTCGAGCTAGACATTTTGACTTCTACGCTCGCAAGATCGACACTGACAAATTATTTGCTTTGAGCCCGACAGCACGCAAACAGACCTACAAGACCGACTAACGTAAATATAGTGCTGTCGGACTGATAGACCAATTTTACCTAGAGTCGGTCTCATTTGCAAAATTTATGTTCGGTAGTAATCATGTGCTGTTTTATAATTTTGTCGGATTAATGAGTTGTCTGACTCTAATCTGTTTTTATGTAATGTCTATTTCGTGCACCAATTAGTCAAAATGTCGGCCTCGTAAGCTGTCGGACTCGTGGGCTGTCTGACTTGTTGGTTGTCGGACTCGTTGGTAGTACCCGATTTCTGTCCCAAATTTTCAGGAATGTCTTGTTGTAGGGTTGTTTGGATGTTTATTTTATTGACCTAGTTTATCATGCATCAAAAATTGATTGGCTGTCCCCCACCAACTCACACTATATATTTAAAAATGCTAAGTTTAGACCTTGAAAGGAATTTTCTAGTGAAAGTACTTGTGAAATTGCATTTTAATGTTAACTTTCCGCAAAAAAATGATCTGATTGACCATCCAAACCCTCTTCTAAAAATGACATTCACTTCATAACAATTTTTTAAGGTCATTTATTACTCATAAGATATCAATTGTACTGAAACAATTTCTCTTATTACTATACTAATGGGTCTATCTTATAGCTGCACCTTGGCAGACATGTCTGAATTTCATCCTATTTATATTGGATTAACAACCTTGAATAGTGGTCCAGGGAGAAAGTGGCTTATGTTGCACGTTTTTTCCTGTCTGTAGAACAGAAACAGTAAAGTTTGTATCAAATATGCTCCTGGATTACTCTGATGTGAGCAGCTTTCTACCCCCTTGGTCAATCCATGTTCAAAGTCCAATCTCATAGACCTGTAATGTAGTACCGCAAAATAGATCAATTCATCAGTTTAGGCACTTAGGAAATTCCTTTGTTTAGGAGACCCTCTTTCTTTTACTCTCAGTTACATGCATACAGTCAAACCTTGTTATAGAGAGCTCTGATATAACAAGCTCTCATTACAACAAGGTAATTTTCCTGGTCCCATCTCTTTGTCTTTTATTGTGTTTTGATCCTGATATTTCAAGGTTTCAATATAAAGAGGTGATTTCTCTGGTCCCAACGAGCTGGTTATAATAAGGTTAGACTGTACTTATTTATCCCTCTCCTAACCCCTATCTTATGACTTCCTCCATTTCTATCTTGAGACTTGAAAAAATCATAACTTTGCAACAGGTTATCCGATTTTGCTCAAATTTTCATATGGGTGATCATCTAATTGTTCTTCATTTAATATGGAGCTCATGATAATGCTAGGGAAGGGTTCCCCTCTAGATTATTTGCTCTTTCTATCCATCCCAACGTCCTCTCCATCCCTTCTCTCCTCAAAGGGAAATCCCCCTTTCATCATTGCTGTTGATGGTAAAGCTACGAAGTGTGCTCTCTGTGCTATATTTCCTCCATTACCTGATCCAGGGAGGACAATCTATTGCACACTCCATCCTCATTTATTGGATTTCGAGGAAGCTGGCTCATAAGATGACTAGATCTGAAGGAGCATTAATTAAAAGCAATAAACACTCAACCGCCTTTGATTTGAGATGTCCAGGCAGTTGCACTCATGAATTATCTCTCAACAATATAGCAGGGTGAAGGTCAACCCCATTTATTGTTTTTATGATTTGGCTAGCCAATTTCAACCAAACCAGTTCATCATGATAGTGCAACCTCTTTTCAGCCAATGGTTAAAAAAATATGCCCCTGATTCATGTATGTGAATGCAAAACGGTCTTTTTGTGTGTCAGAGACTTTGGTCTAGTTGGCCTCTCTGCCCATCATTTTGAGGGTTTCCATGGCAATTTTCACTTGCACTGTTAGCTTTAAACCTATACATCAGTTTTGGAGAGATAGTGCTTGAATATGCTTGATATATTCAAAAGGGAACTTTCACACAGACATGAAAGAGGAACCAACCCCTGGGGTTATCTTATGAACAAACTGAAAATTTGAGCAAAATCGGACAAACTGTTAAAAAGTCATGAATATTTAGAGTCACAGCGATGTGACGATCCCTACCGCTAATGGGAAGAATCATGTTGCTGCCTTACTCTAAATTTTACATTCATTAATTTTTAAAAATTCTATGTTAAAAACGAATGAGGAGTTGTCCGACATGATGTCACAGATTCTGTCTCTGTTGCCAATTGCACGGATCCCCATGAGTGGTAGTGATCGTCAAATCTCTTAATTTGAAAATGAATAACTCTTGAACGGGTTGTCTGATTTTCCTCCAATTTTCACAATTTGTTCATCTTATTTTTCTTCATTCAATGAGAGCATGATAATTCCCGGGGTTGGTTCCCCTTTAATAAGCACTCAGAGGATGGAGAAAATACAATGATCAAATCCAACAATCCATTCTCAAAATTATGAATTTTTAAAGTTTTGATTTATGCCCCTCATGGGCTCCTTAAATTGGCAACCTATAGACACAAATGGCTGCCTATGTGGAGAACTTTCCTTTCACTTTGTGCACAGAATTTCACATTTCATTCTATTTCTATAAAAGTAGACATTTTTACTTTCTTCTTTAAGTATAATATGGATATATGAATTCTGTATGTATTTTAGGAGGAACCTTGTTAATTCCTTGTCTACCTTTCTTTAAAAGGAACAAAATGTGAAATTTTCCATACAAAGTATTAAAAATGGATAGTTCTCAATGTTGGCAGCCATTTTGTGCCAGCCATTTATGTTGCAATTTAAGGAGCCCATGAGGGTGGATATCAAAACTTTAAAAATTCATGACTTTTGAATGGACTATTGGATTTTCAGTTTGATAATTAATTGTATTTTCTCCATCCACTGAGAGTACATCAAAATCTAGGTGATGTCCCCTATCCCTAGTAGAACCTCAACTATCAAGATGGGAGTTAAAAAAAGGTGCAAATTTCTTCTCACATGCGGTTTCACAGTTGAAAGACAATGCGGATTGAATAACTACTTTCTGCCTAGATTCTTCCCCTTTGCATCATTCTGACATCATTCTATATTTAAAAAAGTCATGTTTGCTAAGAAAACGGGCTCATTAAAAACAAATTGCAGTCGTATAGCTTTCACCTATGTAGCTTTCAACACATGTCGAGGAGGGAAAGAAATCACGAATGAGAGGGACTACTGACACAATCTGAAGTATTTGTTGAGAATGTTTCTTGCAAAGTCGCAGGTTTTCTTTGAGAGCACCTGAAATGAAGAGGTCTCGATACCACTCCAACATCCTTGTCTGTCAACTATGATGATGGCAGTAATTGGTGATGCTCCCTGGGAGTCTTTGTAATTGACACTGCTCTTGATTTCTACTCTGCGCCATTCTAGAAATGCAGGTTCTTGTGGTGCATTCTTTTCCTCTAAAAGCTGAAAAGTTGTTGATGTGTATATCAATGCAGATAGTGCTCTGAAAACCATGCCCTGATTATCATATGCAGCATTTCATTTTTTTGGGGGAATTTCAATTAGGGGTATATCCAGAAAAAAAATAATTGCATTCAAAAGGGAATAGGCCTATTCTAGTTAACATGCATTTTTTCTGATCTTTCTTTACTTTGTTGAATTTGCACTCAAGATGACGGGATGTCTCACAGTGTTGCCAAACTTTATTGATCCCTCAGCTGTACTTCTTATTTTTAAAGCAATTAACTTCCAAAATTCCCTAAAGATGACTTTACGATTGGATTCAAAACAAATTGCTTTCGCTTATTAAAATTACAAAGTGATATCCCATGCATGATGGAATTAACTTTATCATAGTTGTTGCTATGTGGTAAAAGTTTTTAAATAAGTCTCTCAAGATAGAACTATTGTTGGAGCAGGGAGATGGGAACTTTTGTGACAAATCCCATGTAAGAGCATAACAATCATCTTATGATAGAAATTCACTGAAACTCATCCGACTTCCAGTTATCCTGGATCCAGTCGAATGACAACAATTTCGAACGAAAACAAGGGCCCACGCATTTTGAACAAGACATTTTTTTCGTGGAATATCATCCAAATATAAATCCGACTCTGTCAACGCACTCACTGCAGAATGTGTGCAGTGATAGCCGCCTCACAGTGTCTCGAGCAGAACACAGTGGGAAATATTGAGGTCAACAGAGAAGAAATTTTATTTGGACAAAAATTATGCAGTGTGTTTCCCAACCTACATCTTGATAGAATTCAAGATAACAATGGTCACAATTTAGATGTGACTTGGAAATTTGTAATTAACACACAATGTAATTAGGCCCAAAACTTTACGATTGGGCAGTGATTTCTGTTTATTGGATTGTCAGTTGGAAATTGGGTTTCTTCTGGAATGAAATGCTTTGAAAAGTATAAGGAAGTTTTAAAAAAAATTTTGAGGGCCTTTTATGAAAGATAAACTTCTATGTGAATGCAAAAGAGGAAAGAGAAAAACAAATAAGAGTTAATTTCCAGAGGTTTAAGTTGACCTTTCAACATCCACCAAACATTTTTTAAGTTCCAAGGTGAGTGTAAATGTTAGTATTGATTTGAACTATGTTTAATGGCCAGTTTCTCTATTATGTTATATCAATCTCCTTGCTAGAGTCTAATAAAATGCTTATGCCACATAGGATATGCAATGGGTTTGGACCTGTGTCAAAAGTAACATTGTCCGGCTTAGCTAGGAGAAAGATGATATGATATTGAGAAACTGACCTCAATTTCTCCACACCAAAATTTGTTGATAGATGATCACTCATGTCAATGGTGTAGCATTGAGAGTAGACACTAGTCTGACGACAAAATGTGCCAAAGAAGGATAAAGTAAAAGGGATGGGTGAATGGGGCTTTCCCAATTTGGTCAATCCAACCACAAACAACCACCTCTGAGGTACCGGTACATTGTGGCCATGGTATTAATCACCCCAAGATAGACAGACATACAGACGCTGTAAGATGACCCCACCTAGTCTTTAATTACTCAAAAAAGCTAACGCCTCTTGGCTTTGTGATGAAGAGCTTTTTTTATTGATGAGACACCCTGAGCTTCCTGTCAACTTTTTTCAACTTCAGTCCAGTCCTGTCAAGTTACATCAAACTGTGCTTACTTCTGTCAAGTTACTTCAGACTTATGTCCAGTCCTGTCAACTTGCTTTCTTAGGGGGTGTTGTTCAATAGTTGCAATTGATCGCAAGTTGCAGTTGATCGGAACGTGCCAATCAAAATCATTGATTAATGCGCGTCTTGTTAGAAGTGTAGGCCTATATCATGCGCGAATGAAAATTCACATTTGCAACTGATTTGCAGTTGATTTGCGATCAGCTGCAACTTATGAACAACACCTCCTAAGTTTGTCCTGTCAATTTGCTTCAAATGCTGTGTAGTCCGTAAAAGTTATAGGTCTGTCTACTTGCCTTAAACTCTGTTCAGTCAACCTACTTCAAACTCTGTCTTGTCCCGTAAAACGTTCTTCAAATGCTGTCCAGTCCATTCAACTTGTTTTAAACTCAGTCCAGTCCTGTCACATCAAACTCTGCTTAGTTCTGACCAGTTGCTTCAGACTATGTATCTTGTCAACTTGCCTCAAATGCTGTCTACTCCTCTCAAGTTGTTAAGTTATGTACAATTGCTTCCAATTCTGTCTAGTCTTGTCAAATTGCTTCAAACTCTGTCCAGTGCTGCTAAGTTGCCTCAGACTATGTCCAGTCCGGACAAGTTACTTAAAACTCTGTCTTGTCCTGACAAGTTACTTAAAACTCTGTCTTGTCCTGACAAGTTACTTAAAACTCTTTCTTGTCCAGTCAACTTGCCTCAAACTTTGTTCAGTCCTGTCAACATGCATTTATATACTTGCTCCATTTAACCTGATATATCTTTGGTTGTAAGGATTTCAATATTGAAAACCAACACATTTGAAGATTCCCTCTGATGAGAAAATGCAACAGTTGTAGCATCCTTTTGCTCTAATTCATAAGAGGAATTCATACTGAATTTCCAGTGTCAAGCAGTATCATAATCAATAGACTGTTCCTTACCATGATCATTTAAATAGCTGGTTTAGCTATCAAGTTTATTCTTATTTTAGATGTATGCTAATTGTTCTATTATGTACTTTGTTGCTTGATTTCATTAAAGATAGTATTTGTGCGCTTCACATATGGTTTTATGTCTGGCAGCCCTAAAACTGTGTCAAGATTGAAAGTACAGTCGTCAAGCTTTAATTAATATTTTGCCCAAGTTTTGATAGAAGTACCTGGGTGAAATTGACAGTCCGTTCCCGCATGCCGCGTGAACATGTGAACATCTCAGGCACGTGGATACTCCATACCTGTATTCTCCTCCAAATTCTAAATTTATCCCGAGTGCATTGTCTGTCCTAGGACAATTCATTGAAGAATCTCCTTAGTCTGCATTCACAAACCCTTAATCAGTCATTAAGCTCATCATAGGGTCTGAAATCGGGAGTACTCGGCTAAAGTTCAAGATGCTACTGTATAAGCTGATTTTTTTCACTGGGGTGTTATATTTAATAATTTCGCGACCATGAATTTGCTAAAAATTCCTATCAGTATGATGCCCATAGACTTTACAATTATTTTTCAAAAACCTCAAAATAACAACCCAAATATTATGTAAATATTTCAGAAATTATTTCAATTCGCTAAGAGTTATGTACTGAAATATTGGCTTTTACAATATTCAGAGACAGCAGTTGGCAGCCTATTCGAGTTGCTACGTATGGCTTTATTTCAGATGCATCAATACATTGTGTACTCCAATCACTGTCTATAGATAAGGCTTGCGCAGTAGACTAGTTTCTCCTTGGTTTGTCTAGGCGTGCAGTCTCATGTATTTTGGGTCATGGACAGTGTACATGTATTGTTGCCTTAGATTTTTGTTTAACCTCGAACTACCCAGTATGGTGGACCATGTCGTTGATTATTTTTTCACTTAGGCAAGACTTTGGAAGAATGATTATTATGAATAGCATCCTGCTTATTAAATGTTACCTTGGTAAGGAGGAGCAGAGATATGGGATTAGTGAATATCACCATTGCAATATGCATGTCATCAGAATCTTGAAATGCGCAGTTAAATGAGAAAATGCAAAAATAAGCCCATTGTTTGTTTATTTTAGCTAAAAATATTTGAGGTTTATCATTGTGTAGGTGGATGAATGTAGAAGCAGCTAAATTTAAGCACAGACAAGAATAAATTTGATAAACGGATTTACCCTTCTGCATTGCAATCAGATTATCGTTACCAAGGAGTCTCATTTCAATATTTGTTTTGGAAAGATATGTACTTGTATGCCAGGAATGTAAAGAATTCATATATTTGAATGTGGGATAAGTTCTTTTCAGAAAAGAGGATTACTATAAGTAATCATCATGTGTATTTCCTGCCTTATAGATCCGTTTTTCCAAACATAGAGCAGCTCTTTATTTCTGTTATTTTCCCTTCTAGAATTATTGTTACCAAAATAGATGAAAACTGACAAGACATTTTGATGTATTCATATTGCGAAAATAGCTGTTTATTTTTATTTCTTCATTTCCTTCGTTTGCTTATAACATTGAATATAAAACTGAAATATTAATGTTGATTAATAATGATAATAATAAGTCTGTATTCATATCGCGCTTAATGAAATTTTCTCTAAGCGCTCTACAAAATTTTCATGACATTATGATACCAATACATATTATTATTTTTATAACTACTACTACTACTACTACTACTACTACTACTTATACCACTACTACATTGTTAACTTAAATCAAATATCTATCAATTGTATCATACAATTCATGGTTTGCGGATTTGCTCAGATGATGGTGTATTTAAACCCTGCTTCCCCCAGCGGCCACCCCCTCCCCACCAAAAAAAAATAAATAATTGGAGAGAGAGAGAGAGAGAGAGAGAGAGAGAAAGCAAGCATGAAAGCCAGAAAATAGTCCCTCCAAGAAGTATGAATATACTCCCCCCTACTGTTGCAATGTAACCAGTCCAATATATTCAACCAATGAGAGTGCAAGTAGGTGCGGCTTCCACGGCTATGGATTTACAGTGTGCACAGAAGTGTTGCAATCTGGGTTTCCCCAGTGTGTGTACACCAACTTCTGATTTCACGGAATATCTGATCAGTGCAGCTTTGATAAAATATGTTGCCTGTCATCAAAATGACTTACTAGTGTTTGTAACCTGTTATCGAGTTGATGGTGGTTTGTTGGAGAGCTATGCCCATTCTTGTAACTTGCTCCTTTTGGAAGCCAACCTGATGCTCTTTTAAGGATTATTTATAAGGAATTTGTAACATATTTCATCTTTCGTCCAGCTGTATTCATTTATGATGGCTCCACTCTTTCTTATGTCTGAGGTATGTTGCTAGTCAAAAGTCTCATCCTAATATTTTTTTGCTTGAAAGTAGTATATTTGTGGAAAAATTAATTATGTTTTTTGCATCTGGGTACAGATGAATAGAAACCAGCATGGATAAAATATTGAATTAAATGTTTTTAAAAATTTAAGGTTACATACAGCATTTAAGTGAACAATATTTTATACAAGTTATCTGTCGTTTTCTGAATTGTAATCTTGTTTCATTTATTATTTTGATATAAGAATGGTTTATTGCATGTATTCAATGATTTGTCTTTAAAGTTGAAAGAAACATATTTAAACAAGGCTTCATTACTAGAATATGCCTTTGTTGTATTTAGAATGTTCCAAGTAATGATAAACAATTTTCAGCTTTCTATTTTCATGTTCTTATGAATTGTATGAGATTTGCATGATAGCGACACCTGAAACAGATGATACTAAGTACATAAAGAGGGGATCTATTATGTAGTAGAGAATTTCATTTACATGTGATTTCCTTCTCAAGGCTAGTCAGTCATGGAATTCACAATCCATATAAATTCTTTAACATGTCTGGAACAATGTGATAATAATCAAATTGGTCTCCTTGTCAACTGCTTTGTCTCGCTTACTTGAACATGTAAACAGGAAAGGATAAAGACCAGGAGATATTTTAGAGAGTTCATTGACTCATGCTTCCTTTCATTGTACCAGCTACTTATAAATGTCATATTCAAGTTTGATTTATCTAGTCATGTCTGTTATATGATAATTATTCCATAAGTTGTTATGAATTAAATAAAGTAGATCAAGTACTTATATATTTTGACACAAAATGTGAGATTGTTCTGTTGCAGAATGAAGTGGTTGTTTGAGCCCACTTCAAAGCCTGCTATTAACCACATTTATACTTCTTGAGAGTATGTCCACTTTACCACCTCATTGTGCAGGCGTCCACCAATTTAAACTGTTGCATTCAAGGATCGACGATATCATGTCCATGAAAAAATGAAATTCTGTCATTAATTGGTGAATTGATATAGATCTTTTATATTTCCCTTTTTATTTTATGTTGCAGCGCTCCATGAGCTTGAAGGGTACCCATAGCAACGGAATGACCATCAAACCCTACTGCAAGCCGCATGCCACGCCCACTAAGAGGCGAGACAGCAAACTTTGGTCCGAGACCGTACAGGGCAACATCAATGAGGCCCTCACCAAGATTGAGATCAAGAGGCAAGAGGTAGGCCTAACTAACTGCTTGTTTCACATCAATTTCTGCATCCTGACCATTAAAAATTTATACCTTTAGATTTAAAAAAAAAATCAAAAGTTGTCCCTTAAAGATGATATAAATAAAAGAATTTGCATCTGGTGAGATTATAGTGTAGTACATGCAAGAAATCTAAGTGTCTGTAAGTTTCTGATTACTTTTATCTCATAATCTAATCATATATAGAGATCAAGATCCCCATTTCAGACACTTAGTATTTTGTTCCAGCTTCAAATGACAGTTCTATGTATGTGCATGCTTGTGAAATGATTATAAGAAACCCTACTTGACCACTGATTTTATCCGTTTCATCATCATGCAGGCCATCTTTGAACTATTCCAAGGTGAGGTTGACTTGGTTGATGATCTGCTACTGGTGATGAAGACTTATAGGGATGCTATGAGATCCTTACAGATCCTTACAGATCAAGAACTCAATACCATCTTTGGATCTCTGGATGAACTCAGGATGGTTCATGAAGGTAAGAAGCTGTTCCATTAGCACCTATTTTTTTTGAGAGGGGAGGGGTGGCATCAAGCATTTTACATTTTATGTCACAAGCACCAGATAATTCAGTAGAAAAATAAAAATTTCTGTGTTTTTTCTTTGATTCAAGATTCAAAGAAGAGATGTGATCTAGTAAATGTAGATAACGGTCAAGTTTGATGATAGTTCATTATGTGTATTTTGGGTTGTATGGTGAAATTGATGGCTATCATTAGCACTTTTGACACCAAATATAGAAGAATGTTGCAGGGTAAATCACTGAAGAGTTGTATCTGTTATCAATTCAGCATCAAGATTCCCTAAACATTTATAATTGCCTTTTGCAGACTCATGATAGAATAATACAGTCTTTAAAGTGGTATTTTCTTTGTTTTTAATCAATGCATAAAAACCTCAAGAATATTGACCAATAATTTACTTGGGAAGATTAAAATCAATATTAAAGCTGTTTTCATGTATTGTTTGTGCTGTTGCCAGGGTGGAATTATTTGCATTAATTGATTTTGTTTGGTTGCCACGGGATCTTTAGAATTCCTGATTAACCACTATGGGGGAGTTTTGTTTAATAGGAAATTTATGAACTTGAATGTTGGGAAAATATTTCAGTTGTTTGTGTTTAGGATTCCCAATAGATACAATGAATCACGTTTTCAACTATCAAACAACAGTATCAAGTAAACAATACCGTTATGGATCATAGCTTCCGTTTTATTTGGGCTATCGTCTGTAGCAAACCAAATGTGTAATCGTCATGCAAGATGTCATATGAGTTCCTGTAAAGTTAGAAGGAAGTGAGATTTTCTCTCTACTGATATCTCTCTTTCTCACTCTCTTGTGTTTATATGTGAACAAGGAGTCCAGGGTTTAGAATTGCAGCCACAGGAGACACATTCTCTACGTGGGAGGCTAGACCACTTAAGATTGGTTTCTCAAATAAATATTGCGGATATAATTCAACATTTTGAAAACAATAGGTGCAAAGTGGTTGCTTTTCAGTCTGTTCATTGACCATATGATTGTATAACTTTCTATTGTCTGCATAGTGTAGCCTATTTGTTGTTGACATCTCACAATTTTGTGTGAGTTTGTTAAGATTTTGCAGGAATATTTTTGTCTTGCAAAGATTTGTGATTATAACCTAGAGTAGAAAATGGAATACTTTTTTTCCCAAGGGTACCTTATTAGTAATTTTTTATTTCCTTGCGTGTAGAAATTATACCAAACTAAATAAGGAATGAGTTCTGTTCCATATTGTGCAAATTACATAAATACAATTTTTTTTTGTGGATGATCAATAATGATAATCTTGTGGGAGTTATTGAGTTTACATGTATGTAATACTGGGGAAAGAATTTCTCTTATTCTATTGAATGATAGATGATGATTCTTACCAATCATGGAAAGTCAATTAAATTTTTGTTATAAAGTTCTGATTTAGATTATGACGTCACATGCAATACAGATATCTGATCTTTTAATGAACAATTTCTATGTAAAATGTCAACCCAAGATTATTATTTGTAAACACAAGGAATGGACAGATATTGTTTCATTTATTGCTATCAGGAAGATCACATAATCATGAAACAGTAGATGAGTTTGTGTATATTACTCTGAAACCCACAATGCTGGTGCCAGCGTGGGCAAATTAAGGCTTGGAAAAGCTGTCCATATCCCAATGGGACAACTACACGTTCTGCCTAATCATTTTCTGGATCTCATGGGGCGTCACAAAGAAAATGTCTTCTCAGATTCCCACTTAGTAATCAAAATCCCTTGTGGAGTAAGCTCCAAAGTTTGGTTAACCCTAAGTGTACCGTAAAAACAACCACCAGTGTGGTTTGCATACAAATTGTTCATGGGTGACATGCAAAGGGCTAATTGTACCTTCATCGTCCATCCACCTAGGTTTACAATTAAGAATTCTCCTGCCCTTAATTGGATATTATTTCACTTCCAGGAACACTGGGTTTGATAATTAATGAAGAATTGACTTTTGATTAGTGTGACATTAAAGAGCAATCTTTCCTAGAAGGTTTACTGAATATATCTGCAATATGACCAATATTTTGAACTTTGCTATAAAGCATCTCCTTTTCGTATTGAAAACGTTGGTATTCAAGCTATGGAATTCACAATGTTTTTTTTTTCCATTGTTATAGAGCTTATGTCTGATCTCCAGAAGCAGAGGGATAAAGATGGTGCTACAGAACAAGTTGGAACAGTCTTACTGAAATGGGTAAGAAAGCTAGATTTTATTATCCATTATTCCTTATTCTCATAATTCCGAATAATCAACTGTATTATTGGATTTATATATATTTTTAATCATCATTATAATTTGCACTACCACTTTTGCAGAAGATACAATTTTAATCATCTTTATAGAAACGGATTTAGCAAGATGTGGGGGATGTTGATGATTATTTCTTAATGCTTGATTAATTACACCTGTGCGGCATTGGATAAGGAAATGAGTATTGGAAGGTGGGAGGAATACATAGTTGATAGAAAATGACATGAAGAGCTCTTTTGTAGGTGATCTTCTTATATTCTTCCGATTCTTGCATAATGATGTGAAATGTTTTATTTTTATATTTTATCTTTGTAGCTTCCTATTGTGACTGAGGTGTATGTGAGTTACTGTACCAACCAACTTGCGGCTAAAACGTTACTGGATGAGAAGAAACAGGATTCAAAGGTGAGTTATTGTGAATGTGTATACATTGTGCATTTCTAGTCATGACAATGAAAATAACTTAGCACCTGCAGAGAGTAGCCCTTAATGAATTGATCGCTAAGATTACAACTATTTTTGATCGAAGTAACAATATTCCTTTATATATCTTGGTCTGTAGTGTTTCCACTCTCTCATGCTTTCTCTCATTCTTCCTTCCTCTATTGCTTCCGCAGTAGTCCCCAATGTAGTGCTCAATTACCGGCCAAGCAGAGTTTGACTAATTATGATGAGCCACGTGCCATATTGTTCAGAGTTAATGATAATTCATGTTTAATGCATAAGGTTTCCTGACCAATGCACTCTACCATACCTCCCTCTACCGCACCTCCCGGGAGCTAGCTTACCTTGAGATGCTCTATTAGGATACTTGTGGTTACATCATGTGGTTATTGCAGGGTTTCCCCTAGCCATTTCATGTATTAATAACATCTCATCAATCTCTTTTCCTCCTACTTCTCTTTTCTTTTTCCCTCCTCCACCATTCTCTTCCCTCTTATTTTATCCTATTCCTTGCTTATTCTTATCCATTTTCTGTCGCCCTTTTCCTCTACCTCTCGCTATTTCTCCCTCCTTTCTCAAATACTCTCCCCCCTCCCCCTCTCCTCTCTGTATCTTACATTTTCCATCTTTTCTCTATAACCTGACCTCCTTCTCTCTCTACTATCTCCCACTCACATTCTCTCTCTCATCCAACCACTTTCTATTTCTGTCCTATCCCTTGTGGATCCCCAGGTCAATGACTTCCTTGAGAGGTGCATAGAATCCCCGTTCAGCCGCAAACTGGACCTCTGGAACTTCCTTGATGTGCCCCGTAGTCGTCTGGTGAAGTATCCCCTTCTCTTCAAGAACATCCTCAAAGTGACGCCGTCTGACCACCCGGACAAGGTCAACGTCACGCAAGCGGTAAGTCATCTGGCTTGTTCTTTCTCTCATCAAGTGACGTGTGATACCATTATCTGTTTTAAGAATACCCTTTTAAACCATTTCTAAGAGAAATATCAACAAATGTTTAAGTTAGGAAAATAGAATTGTAATGTTTTATCTGATTTCACTTCTTTGTAGAAGGGATATCCAACTATGATATAAATTTTCAGAATCTTAGTACCTACAAGTTCATTCAGATTTGTCAATCTGTTCTATAATTTGTTCTTGATAGAGTTTGTTATTGGGCAGTGGTCATGCTGCTATTTGTTTATGAATCACCTGTTTCACAGTATGGAGGCAATACATAGAAAACAAAGAATTTACCATTCATCTGCCCGTTTTTCTCTGTTTATAGATCAAGATGTGCAAGGAGATTATCAGTGAGGTTGACAGAAGAACGGGAGAGACCAAGTGCAAGCACTATATCGACATGTTTGAATACCTGGATGACAGGCAGCGTAACCACCTCATCGCATACCAAAAGGTCCTTCTCTGCGGGGGTGTTCTCAAGAACAGCAAAGGAACGGTAAGTTTGGGGGAAAATATGAAATTTGTGACATTGAACATTCTTTGATAAATCATGTAGAAAGAATTTTTGGTGGAATGTCTTTATAATTCATTGAAAGAAAAAGTTGGAAACACTTAACCTAAAGAAAAAAAGTTTATTGCAATCATTAATCAGTAATATTGAAGATTGGAGTATTTTCCAGAAGTGGAGACCATGGTAAATTGCATGTCAGGCTCATTATATTTCTTGTTTCTCTCCTATTTTCAAACAGAAACTCCATGTATTCCTCTTCGAAGATGTCCTTGTTGTCACAAGACTTATTACGAGAAACAACCGCAAGTGTTATCAGGTGTACAGGCAACCCATCCCAGTCAGGACAATGGCGCTCGAGGACATTCCTGAGGGCGAGGTCAGGAGGTCAGGATCCTTCAGAGGGGCGCTCTCACATGGGCCATCAGGTAAGAGATTCAAGCCTCAAATTTTAAAAGTTTGTTTTTATTTGTGTTGCGAACAATGATTTTTTTTTTATTTATTTTTTTTTTTACAAAGTTTGTGTTATTTGGAAAAACTCATTATTTATGATGATGTGATCTTGGTCTTCAGTCACTGATATGAGTATTGGAAAGAATGTATGGAAAGGTATGGAGATCATTAGCGTCAGAAATGGTATCTTGTTCCAGGCAGAGTTCACTACCCTGCACTCTCAGCAGTTCAAATATATTCAAAGTCATGCAAAGCTGCTAAACATCCATACATTCCAATGGATATCACTGTAGCAAATTATCTGCTCAGAAACAGAAGGACATTAAATCTATGTTGAAATCTATAACATAAGACCTTCTAATGCCAACAAGGTGGTGTTTTCAATCACACTAGTTATGCACTGTTTAGAAAGTTGTTTGGAAAGAATTTGATGTATGTGAGAGGATACATGCTGAGAGTTAAGTTATGTGGAGTGCTTGGGGCACATACCTGGTACACCTATGACATGATACAACAAGTAAGATGTCAAGTTGGAGTCAAGAATTTACAAAATGTCACCTTTTGGATGAAAGGGCTCTGCCCCCAATCTTGAACTGTGTTGGGGTCAAACTTAGAGCATGCATTGCTTTTATACAAGGGAGAGTTGATGTTTATTGCATTTGTTTCCTGAATTAGTGCTTAGTCACTCATCTCCAGGGTTAAGTTCAGATACGATTAAATTTCTCACATGAAGATTATATATCCAATTTACTATCAATTACATGTACACACCCGGTTTGCAATAGTCTCCAAATATCAATTCATCTGCCTGGATTATGGCATTCCCAGGGGTCATGTTTTGGTTTACAAAAATCATAATTTAACCATTTTGACCAGCTATGTGCTATTCCAAGGCTACCCCCATAAAGGTCAGGCACTGCCCTGTTTCGCACTCTCTCCCACTCAACTTATCCCCCATTTCCTGTCGCTAGAGTAATCAGACAATCGGCACAATGCTGGCGACAAGCTTGCTTCCTAAGCTGTAGTGTCATGTATCAAGGGGCACTTCTTTAATCCCTCTCACCCTGCCAGCGTTCCTATCCAGCCCTGCCTAATCCTAATTAGATTGACCCCCTCCTAATCTAAAAGGGTAATCCTCCCGCAAGGATCTCAGCCATGCATTTGTACACACTTCATAAACAATTAAGTGTAATTATCTACAAAAGAAGCATGTTACAAAAAACTGACATCCTAATTATGAATATTTTAAGATATGATTGTAGATATGAAGGCTATCAATTCGTAGATTGTAAGATAAACGTTTCTTTGTAATATATGAAATTGAGTGAAGTAGAGTACAAGAGGGACATACATAGATATATTTATATCATAAAAGGGATGGAGAAAGCGAGAGAGACAGAAGTTTTATAGGCAGTTCAAATTTTTCAGTTGTTTGTCAGGAATACAATTCACGGTGCCACCTTTAGAAAGCATTTGTAATAATATTTTGTTGCATGTTATCTAGCATGATTCCCTATGCACTCTTTGTGCAGTGCATTGTCTGATTGTAACCCGAACCCTTGTCCAGCCCCGGGTCATCCACTCTCTATACACAGCTCGAACACTCTCCCTTGGTCACTCCGATCTTGACCCGAAAATCATTTGGTCCTATTCAAGTCTCATATTCCAGAGATTGAAACCCAAGTGGGGGACTACTAAAAATGTAAAAACAGCCTCAAGGTTGAAAACTTATCCGGTGTCGATGGGGGTGTTTATTGGAATCTGGGAGCGTTCATGAAAATTGTTTCAAATTTGGAAACGCTTGGTTTGCACGTAAGCATACTCGGGCCATCGAGGCTATCCATTTCATTTTTACAGATAGATTGATGCTCCATTGTTTCTGAGACGCTCAATCCTCTTTTTCTTGTTGTTTATTTTCTCTTCTTTCCTCTCACTATCTCTCTTTCTCTCTGTTCTGTTGTCCATTTCTCCAACTTTTTGCTCTCTCCTATTCATTCCTCCTCTTCCTGTCTTTACCTTGTCATTTCTGTATGTCTCTCTCTCCATATCTCTGTATTGTTGTTGTTGCTCTTTACTTGCCTTCCTCTTTCTTGTTCTTACTGTTAAATGTCTTTTTTATGCTCACTCATTCTCCCTATCCCCCTCTCTCAATCAATTCCTCATTCTCACCCCCCTTCCTCCCTTTCTCTGTGACAATTCACAATTGATCAGATGTTTGTGTTCATACATGAACTCAAGCAGTCAATATTTCACTGTATGCAAACAAGTGTCAAATATCGCCAACAATAGTTGCCAAGCGTTTCTCTAATTGAAACCCTATACTCCATATGACCATGACAATTTTACATATCCGTAACTAAAAATAATTGGATTCACTCTCCACTGTCTACCCGGAACCTATTTGACCCTTCTAGAAAAGTATAAATAGTTGTACCTTCCCTTCTTTCATTTTCAGTCTGTTTTGTTTTACCAATAATTGTAATGTATATGTTGTGCAGCAGGGTTCATTGTAAAGCATGCCTACATGACTTGAATAAATAAAATAAAATAAAAATCAACACTAAGCCACCATATTGCTTCTTTGAAAGGAATACCCTTGGATATCCAGTATATTTATACCTGTTCTTTGAATTCTGATATTGATCTCAATATTGGCCTTCATATTTTTAATGGTAGTGTTCAGTGATAAAAATATATTATCTATCAGAGTTGTTAGATGTTGCCATAAAACAGCATACAACTTAAAAGTTATTATTGTCTAATTTCAAGGAGACAGAATATAAAAATAAATGTACTATATAGTTGTCAACAGATATCCTGGAAGATATTTTCAATATAGTGTAATGTTTTTAAATACAAAAGCTCTATGTATTTGCCAAACTTTATTTATTTGAGGTTGTGCTCATTAATTACATTTTATTTTCTTTTCTCTTTTCTATTGTCTGTTGCAGTGAAGTGCGGTTTCAAGGTTCGTTCAACAGACCCAAGCCTCTCCCAGTCCTTCACGTTACATTCAAGCGACGAACATGACAAGAAACAATGGCTTCAACTCTTCCGTAGCGCCATCAGGAGAGCGAGGCAGGATGAAACGTGTGTATGAGCCACACCCAAATCCCCACCCCTCAGCCGGGAAGCTGTACCCCAGTACCCTCCCGATGAGATGACTAGATCACCAGCCCTCTGCTTGCATGCTTCATCTTGCCACCACCATCTGAAAGACCTTGCTGAGCTGTAAGAGAGCAAGAGAGCATATGATGTTTATATCCACAAACAATGACCATACCTCTACAAATATCTGGACTGAGGACATTTACTCATGGTCGAGATGGAAACCAAGTGCAAGGGAGAAAGCCCAAGTTCTATATTTCACCTCCTCTGCGATATTCTTGCCACACAAAGAGACGAGAGCCGGTCGGTTGAAGGAGCGATTGTGTAGACCGACCGGGGTCTCAAGGGAGGAGTAGAGAGAAACCACGCAGGAAAATCGTGATGGATCGCACCACAATCTGACACTGTGGAACCCTGAAAGGTTGTGACATACTGCCCTGCCTGTCTGGTGATTGCCTGCCGCTCATTCCATTACCACCCTTAGCCACATTCCAAGCATCAACATTCAACTCTACACTTCACACTCTTCACCACTCAAATAAACATCAATCATTCAAAATCTCTAGAGATCTTCTCAAGATGTTGAAGTTAAAAAAAAAAGTGGTTTTCTATTTATAGATTTTGCAGGGCAGGTGTCTGGACTATATCATGTCTTGCATGTCCACCAGCATATTTAAGACATGTACTTACACCAAAGATCCTAATTTACAGGTTGTTTATTTGTCATTCGATATCAACTTATTTATGAAAATCTGTGGAAAATATGTTTCACCAGTTTCAGCTCTGGAAGTAGCCAATGCATGAGGCATTTTCATTGAGATAGGACACTTGCACCATATTATATGAAGACTAGAAGGCCTGAGTAGCATATGAGCATATTTTATGAATATTTTGTACAAATAATGCTGGTCGCTCATAATGAAGATGTTATTTTGTTAATCAGGAATTTCCTAACTTTTTTATCATTAGTTAGAATTTTTATACACCTGCAATGCACTGTATTCGGAGATGACTATTTCTTGCTCTTTATTGTTGTCATGTTAGAAAAAAGAGAAAAATCCTTTACCAAAAAACTATGAATATGTATGAAGAGAAAGTTGCACATATGAAGCATAGAGTAATGATTGAAATGCCTTTTCACATTCCCATTGATCAATTTGAATTTGAATTTAGAAAATTGTGACATTTACCTGTTATTACCAATTCCCAAGGACAATTTACAGGAGCTTTGTACCAATATGAATTTATGATCTGAGAGTTATTGCCTTGTACCTACATAGATAAAATCATCTGCATTTTATCATTTAGAACTTAATCCATATGAGAATCAGAGGAAAGCATGAACAAGCTCCAATGCAATATGGATGAAAGTGTAAAAGACCCCCAGTAAACAGCATCCCAAAATCCCTTTAACTCTAATCTACTTCTTCCATCATGGTTATGAATATATATATTTGTCAGAATTTGTATTCCTAGTCATAACTTTTTTTAAGTTTTGTAAATACCTTTTCCATTGAAAGATAAACAACTCAAATGTTATTTGAAATTTCTCTATGACCGTTACATTATGGGTAAAACAAAGAATATTTTTATGTGTGTTCTCAATTAAGTAATTTTCAATAATTCATATTATCAGTGAAACTTCATGAGAGAAGAATTCTATATAGATTGTTATATATTCGTCAGTCTTTTGATGGTTCACTGTCCCAGATGTGCTGGGGCTCTCTGTTAAAAAAAAAAGAACAACTCTTATTGTATGGACAGACAGTTATGTGGGTAAATCAAATACCATGCCATTGTAAAATAATTTATGTGAAAACACCAAGCAGAGTCTTGCCAAAGTAAAATTTTGTTGTATGGAAGTTCATAGCCCCAAACGTACCTGAAATTATTGCCTGATATTCCAATTCATTCTTTTTATTGGATATGTATAATTTTGTCATTTAAATTCCAACTTTATCATGGTTACAGACCTTCTTCTTTTAATATCAAACTTGTAGACAATCTTACATTTACAGCCAAGCCATGTTGTGTCATATTGTAGAAATGCCATCCTTCCAGAAAAGGTAGGAGGATAGAACTTGAAATGTTAATCACCAAATAGCTGAACTAAATATTTCCTCTTGAGAGAGAGAGCATATGGTTATGATACTGTCTCTCCCAACTGTTTTAAATTGATATTTTAATTTCTATCTCTGTGCATATTCTGGTAAATTTACTGCTTTTGATATAGATGAAAAACTGCATCTTCAGCAAAGTGTAAAGTTTGTCTCTCATGCCAACCTTACATCTACAATCTATTTCTAACTTTTTTAAACACTATTTTTGTAATTTGTTTGAATTTTAACCGATTTCTGTTACTTGCACTCAATACTGTATCCCTATCTCTCTTGAGATTTCTCTATTTTCCCCTTATTAGCAATTCCTTTTCTTTTTATCATCACGGGTTGACAAACTTTTTTGTGTGATGTATGTAATGCGTACGTCCCTGAAGGTTATGTGAATGACAATACAGGGGATGATCAAACTCTGCCTTGTCTGTTTGTCCAGCTTGCCTTATTTAAACACCCATAGTGCTTATTTTCAACACCTTATTGTGCCATCAATACTAGAATGTCAAAATAATGTATTTTTGTTGAAGCACATCATGTAGCTTCCTGGACATATATTATGGCATGCTTTGGATGATGGCTGTCTATACCCTGTTTTAACATCTCAGCGTATTTCTTTGTACTTTATGGAAGTATGCAGTCATTGAATTGGCTTAAAATTGGTCATGATTATATTGTGAAGATAGAGCGGTAAGTTTGAATAAAAGGAAATGCTTCATTGTGCAAATGAAAAATCTATGGCGGATATTTTGTCATTTTTTTGATGAGGTAACCAAGCTTTCAAGATGAGCTCAAATTAAAAGAGATTGAAAATAATAAGCTATGTGAATGAGAATTAGGGTTGATGAAAGTCTAAACATATCAAAGGATAAGGTAGTTGTGGTTATGGCGATGAAAAGTAATAAGGATGGATGATGGTGATGATGATGATGATGATGATGATGATGATGATGATGATGATGGTTATGATGATGATGGTAATGATGATGATGATAATGATGATGATAATGATAATAATGATGATGATAATGATGATGATGATGAAGATGATGATGATGATGATGATGATGATGATGATGATGATGATGATGATGGTGGTGGTGATGATGGAAGATGATGATGATGATGATGATGATGAGGATGATTAGGATTGATGGATGGATGGATGGATGATGATGATGATGATGATGATGAAGATGATGATGATGATGATGATGATGATGATGTTGTTGATGATGATGATGATGATGATGATGATGATGATGATGAAGATGATGATGTTGTTGATGATGATGATGTTGTTGATGATGATGATGATGATGAAGATGATGATGGTGATGATGATCATGATCATGAGGAAGATTAGGATGGATGGATGGATGGATGGATGGATGATGATGATGATGAAGATGATGATAGAAGATGATGATGGTGATGATAATCATGATCATGAGGATGATTAGGATTGATGGATGGATGGATGATGATGATGATGATGATGATGATGATGTTGATGGTGATGATGATGATGATGATGATAATGATGATGATGATGTTGTTGATGATGATGATGATGAAGATGATGATGGTGATGATGATCATGATCATGAGGAAGATTAGGATGGATGGATGGATGGATGGATGGATGATGATGATGATGAAGATGATGATAGAAGATGATGATGGTGATGATAATCATGATCATGAGGATGATTAGGATTGATGGATGGATGGATGATGATGATGATGATGATGATGATGATGTTGATGGTGATGATGATGATGATGATGATAATGATGATGATGATGTTGTTGATGATGATGATGATGAAGATGATGATGGTGATGATGATCATGATCATGAGGAAGATTAGGATGGATGGATGGATGGATGGATGGATGATGATGATGATGAAGATGATGATAGAAGATGATGATGGTGATGATAATCATGATCATGAGGATGATTAGGATTGATGGATGGATGGATGATGATGATGATGATGATGATGATGATGTTGATGGTGATGATGATGATGATGATGATAATGATGATGATGATGTTGTTGATGATGATGATGATGAAGATGATGATGGTGATGATGATCATGATCATGAGGAAGANGCAGGTGGGTGGGTGGGCAGCTGGGAGGGTGGGAGGTTGTATCTAAGTTTTAACTAAGTTTTATCGTTGTTTCAGTTCTACATAACGATTAAATTTACATTATAATTATTCCTCAGTTTTAATATTTTTATATTCTCACCATAATTATTTATATTGTATATCTGGACCTCTTGGAAGCACAGAAGTATTTATTTTAATTCTTCTGAAAGGGCAATCCAGCCAATCTTATTATTTGCAAGTTATGTTTTTTGTTCACATGTAAATTTGCCAAATGTATTCTTATTTCGTATCATGTTGTTTATTATATGTCTTTTTAACGATTGGGAATAAAGTACCATACCATACCATACCTCTATGGTACACATTTTGCCAAAGACTTGCAATTAATATTTATCGTAAGTTTAATAGCATCTTTTATGTTACAGGCCTCTTATCATGTAATCGAGACCCTATGGAAGAACAGGTGTATCTTCCTTGATACAACTGAATGGGCTATTCCTCCACATTTATTTTATTTGCATGTTACTAAGTTATATACGTCAATTTTGCCTTTTGTGCTTTTTTTGTATTGGATTTGATTCTTATTTGTGTAATTGTTTGTCTATTGCTGTTTTAATGAAGGAATGAGGAAAATAAATGTAAATCTAAATGAATATAAAGGATAATTGTCTTGTAGATTAGGCCATGACCAAACTGCGACTTATGGGCCCTGCATGACAAGAAAGTTCACAAGCCGAGCGTCTTGCAAAAACGGGTGAGAGGCTTTAAAAAAAAAAATCGTTTTGTGATACTCGACTTGGGTTCGAACCAATAACCTTCCGTTCATGAGGCAGACTTGTTTGATATGATCATGATGACAATGATAGAGATGACGATCTGAAGACGTTTGTAAGGGGATACGTTTGATTTTCCTAAACCGACAATCTGGAAATGGCCCAAACAAATTAAACCAAAAACTGTTACGCTTTTCATTCACGACCTAAATTTCAAACGAAATAGGCCAGTGAAATATAAAAGTACATAGAATATGATATAAACTATTTCCGAAAAGTTAAGTGGGCCACAAACAATGTAACCGTACGCCGTGTATTCAACTGTGCAGACGGCAACAATCGCAAGCCGGTTCCGATTTGAATAGCAATACAAAGGACCATTGAATTTGCGTTCGACTTAATTTTTCGAAAATAGTTTAAATATCGTGTTACAGGCATTTTTTCCTCTGTTGACCATATTTCCCTCATTGAATACATTAAGAATAAACAAAGATTGATGATTAAAAAAAACACATTCCAATCGATCGACCTTATTTCAAATGACATTCAATGGAAGGAACATTTTGCCCCTTTTTGGGCCTAATTTACGATGATATTGACACAAATTTCGATGATGAAGACGAACGACGCCGATGTTGGAAACAATGCCCTCAAGAAAAAAAAAAAGAAACAATTAATGGGTACTCTCTATACATTCATTGGATTGAAAGGTAATAGATTGTATTCAGCATGTTCAGTGAACAATCTTTAAAAAAAAAAACACCCATCTAAGACTGGATTCAAATTTTTGATCAAATAAGATTGACCTCTTTAATAATCTAATTTAATAAATCATCCTCAGTTTTAACCGGTCTCTGATTTCAATCTGTCAGTTTGATGATTTTAATTCAAGGTATGAGAGTATTACCTATATCTCTTTTGTTCATGCAGTCTGTAGAAAATAGTTCTCATCTGAGATATGTGATCATTTAAATGCTCCTTATCATTTCAAGTGTTGGCATCCTCGCTAACCTATCTTTGCCATTAGAAAATACAATCTAGAAGTCCCATTGCCAAGAGGGCGCCAAATTGTGGCTGAAGATTAGAGGGGATAGCTTAGGACTACTCCCCCTCCCCCCCCC
>BQKZ01000070.1:168393-181617 GCA_036244855.1 Temnopleurus reevesii
ATAGACCCACTCTTAATTCCTTCAGGACACACGTACAAATCAATATCATGCACTGGCCATATGAAGAAAAATGTTATAAAATATTTCAAAATTAGTTTCTGTACTCAAGAACGATAACTTTTTGGAATTATGTTGCTCATTCTCAAAACCTATTGGCCAATACATGATGTCCCATAAAATTATAACAAACACATGGCCTGAAGGAACTGAGAGTGACGTCTTAAACTAAGGTTGGCTATTTTTTTTTTTTACATTATAATATGTTTTGATACTTTTTGTTAGCAGAAGTATTCAACAAGTCATGGAATATGTTCTCTTTAAAGAAAGTGAAGACAATTTTGCGAGAAGCCGTTGACTAATCTGCAAGTCGGGACATTGCAATTTTCTATCTTTGTCGTCTTTGGACTTTGGTATCTAGGGCATAACTGAATTAAGAATGGTTTTACTCTACATAATTCATAAATTAAACCGTGTATGACACATTAATTTCAACCATAGATATTTGTGTTTTTTTCACATTTAAGTAAAAATAAGAAAAATACGACAGGTGAATAAATGGAAAACGAACGTAATTTTGCTATGTTGCAATACTTGTGGCATGGGATGGTAGCTCAGGTCAACCGAATTCGCATGAAGAAGACCCTTCGGAAAGTACTTTTGGGGAGTATCGACTCTTTCTATACCTCGGACCATGGGTATCTATCTGCAGCAAATCCAACCCACATTAATTGTCCACTTCGAATAATAATTATTTATGATTTGCAGCTTCCGAAAGATGGATTGGTCTTACACTCTCTGACATGTGACGATTGGCACACGCGTAAAATGAATATTGTGTAAGGTATTTGTTTACCGTTTTAGTTAATCATGACCCGATGAATTTTATTGCATTCTACATTATTGCATTATGCTTTGCCCATTCAATTTTATTGACCTGAATAGATAGTGTTTATTTTCTTTCAGGTGATTTATAACCTGCGTTTATTTAAACTTCAAAACACATTTACAGTAAATATACATTTATGATATAATAATAGATATAGGTATGAATTTAACGAAATATCTGAACTACGAACGGATAATTTGATCAAACTGATATCAATGAGAGGCTACACTCTTAAGTAAATAATGACCACTTTTTTAGATTTCGATTCATTCTATATTTTGTAAAAACCGGGAAAATGTAAGCACGATTCGATGAACAGCGCTCACTCATTACTCCGCTCAAAATAACCACTGACCCTACACTAGTGCGCTCACATCTCACACTCCGATCGTCTGAATAGTTTCACCGACCTCCAACACAGCCACGCGCTCATGTGTGAGATATGGCACATCCACTGGCCCTGAGAAGAAAGCATACTTGGACGTATTATTGAAAAACTTCACTTTACGCGGCAGCTCTCAAAATGGTAGGATATTTGAAGCGCCACCTTTCCCAATACAAATACACTGGTACATCCCGACTTGATTGATTGGCAACGTTTATCATTTCATATTCTTTAAAGGCAGATGTAAAATATCTTCCAAAGTATGAATCAACACATCAAAAGATTTGTTCCATATCCTCTTTGAGAAATGCATTTATAACATGATATAACCTATTTCCGTATTCAGTCGAATGCCAATTTAATGCTCCTTTAATTGTAACGCTATTCAAAGTCGGAACCGGCTACTGGATCTATTGTCCAAAGACCCACTTTATTTTTTCGGAAAAAGTCTATATCGTGTTTTATCTTTCATTATAACAAGTTTACATGTCCAGAAAAAAGGAGATCAAATTGACTGGTTCGTTTTGAATAGGGTATAAACATGTATATTTCTGTGTGTGTGTGTTTTTTTTTTTTGGGGGGGGGGGGGGGGGGGAGGTATTCCGATTTTCTGTATCACATATATATGTTGTTCGCTCTTTTTTTAATTATACCTCGGAATTATACAATCCTGTATGATATGATTCTTGTATGATTTTTAATTTACGAAATTTACTATTCCATACCGGCTTTGCCCGAAAATGAACGGTGTTTTTGGTGTGTTTTCTTTTATCATTAAATTTGGCAAATAATGGGAGAGGCTTATGACCTTTTTTAATTGTCATCATTAATATTGTTTGTTATCCCCTCATGTGGCACACAGGGAGGTGAGGCGGAGGGCGGAAAGTAAGAAACAAACTGAGTTTTTTGTGGAATGGTTGTTGGCTAATCCATGAGGGTTTTGTATTTATACATTTAAAGTTGAGCCTACCCGAAAAACAACTTTTCTTCAATAAGATAAAATGGGAAAAAAGTTTGAGCCATATCGGACAAATTATATAAAAAAGAAAATGTTATACTTTTGCCGAAATGATCATCACAAACTTTAACGTCTTCAATGGCTTCTGTTAGCTCTAACCTCATAGACATGAAACCTTATATCGTTGCCACTCTCGTGTGCATACACGGCTAAAGTTTCAAGTTGATCAACTTCTTCATCAGAACGGACGGACGGACAGACGGACAACGCGGAAACATTACCTTCAGTGGGCGGAGGAGGCATTTAGAAATAATGCTTTAGAAGAGCCTCTTGTCACGGGAAGTCGTGTCAAACAAAAATGAAGCCTTTGTATACATGTCTACCTTGCTCCCAATACTACTCACCACCATATTTAGCCTAATTATCGCATACTAAAACCAGGTCATCAACATGGTAGGGGATTGGGGGGTGCTAGGTGGTATCGATCATAAAGATTTATAAAACTAGAAATTGCGCGCTCGGCGGGTTGCGCAGCCAAGCACATGTATCCCTCCAACCAAGTGCATTGCACTGTTGAGGGGTTTTGTTACTGTCAACTGAACCAGATTGGCGGTGTATGTTGTTGGATCACAATTCATATACTCACTGCGCAGATTTGTTACCTTTGAAACCTTGATTTTTATACAAGAATAATTTCGAAATAATTGCTTTGAATTAATTTGGATGGTTTGGATGGTTGTTTTGCACAATTCCAAATTCTGAATAACATTGGAAGTTAAAAATACCACCTTTAGAAATATATTTCAGTGAAGTATATGATGGGTGCCAGGCTCTAACTTGAGCCTCTTTAACACTTGAAGCATGCAAATCGAAACAACTGTGAAACTAAAGAGAAGAACCCCCCCCCCCCCCAAAGAATCTTCATCCTCTTTCCTTATTACATCATCATCCCAAATAAGAAAAGAACTCAAATCTGTAGAGCATTCATAAGGCAATATAAACGGTGTATAACATGTTTGATGGTCAAGAAAACATAGAAAGCACTAGGACAAGCAAAATTACTTGATTGTGTTAGAAATTGCCTTATTGTATGTATAATTAATTGTATTGAGATATAAAGTAAAAAAAAAGTTATAAATAGTTGGAGCAGCAAGGTTAACTTGCACCTTTTTATAGAAAATATTACACTTTATAAGGAATCTTGTACATAAACTTTTCTTTTTTAAGTTTTCACTGATGTGATAATGCAGTTTTATATGGTCTCACAGAACCTTGCTAAAAGTTATCAATTTTTTTTAGAAGAAGCTGATAAAAATACAGAAATTGACACTTAACATACAATAAAGAAACATAAATAAAGTAGATTTAAAGTATTCTGTATATTTTCATAATCCTTCATATAAAATAGCATGCACAGTATACATCGTCATGTACTGGTATCACGGATTAGTAAGGATCATTGGAAGACACTATTCAAACCCAACAAATGAGTTTGTGAAAACAAAATAAAATTAACCCCCTTTCTGCAGGCAAGCATAATGTGGTTTTGGATCAGTTTGAGACATTGGCGTGTTGTTACTTTCATGTTTTTGACATTATTTGTACACAAATGAATGTGCATCATATAGAGTAGAAATTTTCGCACAGCCAAAGCCGTGAAATTAGTGAAAATAAAACCACCTCAAAAATTTCAGCTTACACAGTACACACACAAAAATTCTTTGTGTATAGAGTGGAAATCAAATTTAAAGATTAGTCTTTCTGCATTTAGGAAACTTATCATCAAATGTGATAACCTATGTTGGCACTAGCAAGAAATTTGAAATGTGTAGCTCTTAATACAAATAAATATTATTCAACTGTTTGATATAAAAAGCACATTGTGAAAATTACCAGTCATACTGCACATAATCATTTCAAAATAAATATATTAATTGTGATCTGGGCTACCAATGACTAGCAGTAGTTCCAAGTTGCCCTATCCTATCCTGTTGAACACAATATTTCATTCAGCAAGAAATTCATCCATACTGTGCTGCACTCCACCCAGGTGAGGTGAATAGGTACATTCTTTCCTTCAAATGCAGCACGCTACTTACAGCTGCACTGCTAAGGCCAGGGTAATTATGCTACATTGTATAGCGCTTTAGGGGCAACTGACAAAGTTAGTTAGTGTTAGGTGCTATAGCAGATTATATAATTATCATAGGGTACAACAAATTTGGATATACTATCATCGCTTTATGAGGTTGCCGAGTTTGAATGGATTATTTGTTGATTGTGAGGTACGATGCTGTTCATTTGAGACAACACATCTCGTCACATACAAATGTTTCATAGCAATTTGAAGCAGTAAAATACAAAATATGTTTATATGCATAAATCATTTTTGCGAGAGGAGGTGCTTCAAAAATCTAATAACTTTGTAAGCTGCTGTAAAGCTATTCACATAATACAATTTTTAGTGTAAATTGACCAAGAAATGGCTACTTTATCATAAAAAAATATACATCACAGTATGTCAGTTTTATTCACCAGCATATTGCTTGATGGTGCGAAAATGCTGCTTGCCTATAGCAGAAAGCATCCCTGCCCAACACTGGTAGCTGTCTGTAGGAGCGACCATAGGGGCCTTTGGTTGTGACATTGAAACTACCAATGTGCAAGAATCATCCACACTCTCTCTCTATGTATCAATTTCATCATTACTGTGAAAATATTGCATGACGATAGAAATAAAAATGAGAAACGTCAAACCACTGGACCAAATATTTTCCCAGAAGAGAAAGTATGGTTACTATTCTCATGCTACATCTCACAAGAAAATGTTTTATTCAGCTGGCTAATCACTCACATTTAAATTACTATGCTCATGCATATTCATGAAGCTTGGTATCTCTGCTATTTCATTGCATTGTATAAATTTCCTTTTCATCTCATCAATATCACTGTAATAAACAGGCCACATAGGCATAAGGTAATTATCATACGGAGTGCTGTTTGAAAGTTGCAATTGCGAGAATGAAACTGCATGTTTCAATTTGCAACAGATTGATTTGCAAACAATCGCAACTTTGTAGCAATACCCCCATTGAGTGATATTCTCTAGAATGAAGATTTGAAAAAAAATAAGTCCAATGAATTCCTTTTCGTGTAATGTTCCTGTATCATGTCTTCTGGTCAAACGTCCATTCGTCTTTTTGTAGTGATTCGTTTGAACAGTCAATGTTTGAAGTTTTCTTGGGTGTCTGTGAGAAGTCCTCGTTCGCTCCAGCTGTTAAAACCTCAAAGCCCTTCTTGGTGATCAGAACAGTGTGCTCAAACTGGGCTGATCTATTGAGAAATGATAGGATAACATTGGATAATAAGGATATTAACACCACTCTTGTTAAAAATTCACCTATTTGTAATTTCTGCAATGAAAAACCCCAGACGTTAATCCATTTATTTTTCTCATGTTCAATCACCAAATCATTATGGAATGAAGTGAATACTTTTTTATCGGCTAAAAAGATATTTGTCCATAAACTGAGTCAACTTGATATATGTTTGGTTTTTAAAGATAAAGCTCATCATCTTACAAATACAATTATCTTTTATGCCAAATATTTCATATTTAAGAGTAAATATGCCGAAGAGCATTTATCGTTTGAAGTTTTTAAAAATGAATTCAAGTTTATAGAAAAAGTTGAAAACATGATAGCTTTCCACAAGGGAAAAGAAGATTTCCACAAAAAGAAATGGATGCCTCTTATTTCATAAATATTATTCATGTAATAATTTGTAATGCATTGTGATTTGTAAAATTGAAATTTTGTATATGCATTTTGTTGAAGCAATAAAAACATCTAAAAAAAAATGCCACTCCCATCATGATTACAAACTACTACAGTGGAAACTCAGTATAACGAGGTGCTTGGGACCATGAGAACTACCTTGTTATAGCAGTAATCTCTTTATAGCAAAATTAAAAAATGATAAGTTATTAAGAGCTTGGACCAGATTTGTTGCCTCTTTATATCAGGTATTTCTGTATATCAGATCTCTTTAGAACACGTTTCCACTGTACTGCTACTTCTATTTCTTTTACTTCTACTCCTGCTACTCTTTTTATTACTTTTACTACTACTATTACTACTACTACTATTACTACTACCACCACTACTACTACTACTACTACTACTACTACTACTACTACTAGTAGTACTAGTACTGCTACTACTACTACTACTACTACTACTACTAGTACTAGTACTACTACTACTACTACTCCTACTACTACTTATACCATCACTATTTCTACTACTACTACTACTACTACTACTACTACTACTACTACTTCCACTACTACTACTACTCCTACTACTACTACTTATACCATCACTATTTCTACTACTTTTACTACTACTACTTATACCTTCACTATTTCTACTACTACATCTACTACTACTTCTATTACAAATAATAATGATGATGATGATAATAATGATAAAAGTTAATAAAATAGAATTAGTGAAGATATACAAATTAATGTCTATACAAAAATACCCTCAGTGTACAAAGTCCCCCATGAACATCATACAAGCAATTTGGGTATATAATTAAAAATTATTTCATTTTTAGTTTATCATTGTAGTACTATATATATCATAATCCACTATGACTCTGGTAAACATTTCTAATACATTCAATGAATGCATCATGTATTTCTTCAAATCAACATACAGTCAAACCTGTATATGGTGGTTGAGAGATGAAAAAAAAATATCTCTCATGATAGGTAATCAAGAGCATGTATTTCATCCAACAGGGAAACATTGAAGGTGACCACTAGACAGGGAGCTGCTAAAAAAACATTGAACTATATGTGCATCATTTCATAGCCGTTATTGTGCCAAGTTTCATTTATTACAGTAATTAGCGATTTCTTTCATAAAAAATATTGGACGAATTTCAAAATGCATTTGATGATAACGTCTATGCACCAGTGTCAACACCTGAGAATGTGTTCCATTTGTGCTTGAAACCAAGTATAACTTCACAAACAGCTTTATGAAACACCTCCCATTGTGTGAATATGGAGGAGATCCCTATTTTTTTCTTGTATCCAACAAACAGTCAATGGTTATGCTTCATAAAGCTGTTTGTAAAGTCATGACACAAGACTTTTGACCATGTTCTTGCATTTGACAAAGCCTCTATGCCGCCAAGTTAACACCTGAGAATGTGCTCTAGTTGTGCTTGAAACCAAGTGTAACTTCCCGAACAACTTTATGAAACACATCCCATGTGTGAATATTGAGAAGATCCCTATTTTTTGTTCTTGTATCCTACTAACAGTCAATGGTTATGATTCATAAAGCTGTTTGCAAAGTCATGACACAAGACTTTTGACCAGGTTCTTTCATTTGACAAAATGCAGCGGAGTTAAAACCTGTGAATGTGTTATAGTTGTGCTTAGAATCATGCATAACTTTACAAACAGCTTTATGAGACACAACCTTTCTGAGAATATTTTCATACCTTGTATGATTTTGTGAAAATACCGTCCACTCATCTTCTCCTAACACCATCTTATCTATTCTCTCCAAGATGACAGGTTCAATAGTGAATGCCATACCAGCAACCATCTCCTCTGGATAGTAATTGGCTGAAAAAAGATTCATTTTGAAAGAAAAAAAATTGATATTTCCCAACACATCCCTACCAACTATCCTGATTTTGTCCATGACCATTCAAGCCTCAATGAATAGGCTACATGGTAATAAAACATGGAAAAACAGTGTAAATTTAGAATAAAGTTCCAATGAAAGAAATAGTTGAAACAACTCAAACAAATATCTTTAAAGGTGGATGTTTGTTTCTGTCTAAGTATGAGTGTAATTGTTTGACTTTATCAACAGTTTTACATTTCTTTTAATTTTAACACAGCTAAATTGCATTTAAACATTTGTAAATAACATTGGCCAAATCATTCTCTTGATATCTCTGCAACAAATGATATATTAAAAATATGGTAGAGCATCAAGAACTAATTTACTATTCAAGAAAGGAAAAAATGAATAAATCAGTTCTCAGAAAGCAAGTTGATTTGGGCCAGCACAGTGGGTGCAGTTGCTCAATGCTCATGATTTTTGTAAAGAGATAAGTATGCAGACACTCATTCAAAATTCATCAAGGCTGTATCTTGAAAAATGCAGGACTAGTGAAGATTCAGGTGTTTTAGACAAAGAGTTGTGAGCTTGCCAGTGCAGTGCTCGATTGCATCAGTGTTTTACTAATCTTTTTACTTTGTTAAATGGATCCCCTGCTTGCCAACTAACACTGTATACAATAAATTCTCAAAATTCTTGAGTTACATTTTTTCCGGATGATATACAGTCAAACCTGTCTATAAAGACCACTCAAGGGAGACAGAAAATGCAGTCTTTATAAGCAGGTGGTCTCTATAGACAAGTTCGCTTACATGTAAATCACTTTCTAGGGAGTCCAGAAAGGTGGTTTTATGGACAGGTGGTTGGTAAAGCAGATTTGAATGTACTTACCGTAGTGCCAGATGTCAGGTTTACAGTGAAAGTAGGTGTTGATTCCATGCCCAATGAATGATGGTGATACATAGTAATTGCTTGCATGTGCAACTTTCCTGTGGATGAGAGAGTGATTAAGTATTCACCAAGAAAATCAAAGACAAATGAACAGCTCTTCCTCCTCAAACATTCATAATGCGCAAGAAAAAGATCTTCAAGTACTGTAAGTGTTCAATAAAAAAAAGTGTGACACCAGCTCTCAAATTCTTTGCCGAGTTGTGAAGCAAAAATTATTTTTATGCACTTTACATTGTGAAGGTTGGTAAGTGAATTTTCTATTTTCTCAACTTTCATTGTCTTTCACTTTCATTCTTAAGAAAAACCAATTTCGAATGAAAATATGACAGAAAAAAAAACGACGGGTAGTCTACCATCATTGACATATTGGCAGCAGTGTCGCAAAAATAGCTTTCAAATTCACACAACTTACATGTGTAGTAGCTCTCTTGACTCACAAAGACTATTACTTGCAATGGACACTCTGATCTGGTGTTACTTACGTTATGGTGTTGCCAATGACACTGATAGGGACATCTGGCCCACATGCCTTGATAGCTTCATCTCTGCATACCTTGGCACATTCTACAAGACGTCTGCCCGCATCATCTACATTCCCTACCAGATAGGTTTCTGATAGATCAGCATGGAAGCCATTTAGGTATACCTGCATTACCAAAATGATTTGGCAGAGATGAGGGCTTTCATTAGTTAACCCATTGACTTCTAGAATTGAGCAGTCCCTGTACAAAGTCTATGGGTATTGCATAATTCAGTAGTCCAAGGGTTAACCCAGTCCCAGAGTAGAACATAGCTTTCAGGAGTTCAAAAGTAATCTTTTGTAAATCCTTAATATTTGCACATAATTCCTGATGTTATTCTTCCAGATGGATACAATACCCCCCCCCCCCCCCCCAGGAGGAAAGTTGTAAATTCAAAGATAGAAATAATGATCTGGAAATTTGATTTCCCTCATGTTAACAAGTGAAAGATGATTCTACAAATGAAACAGAAAACCTGTTTTTTTTAATGTAAGCACGAAGTCATAGGCCATCCAGGCCTATGACTGGCTAGTGATACAATGAGCCACGGTAATATACAAACATGCAAGGTGAATAATAACAGAACTAAATATGGAAACTAATCACAATGTCATAATATAATTATATGTAATTTGACATCTGCAGTAATGACCTCCTTTGACAGTGCCCTCCCATGAACAATGAATACATTTATAAAGTGGCTAATTATAACATATGAATAACAGGAGAAGGAATATCTTTATAAGCAATTAGCTTGGAAAAAAGATAACCCTGAGAAAACCCACTGAATTTATCAATACAATTATTCATCTCATTATTATGTTTTTCAGAAAGGACTAATCTGAAACAAAACATTATAATTACCGTGATATCAGCAGTAATGATATCTCCATCCTCCAGAGGCCTGTCATCAGGTATACCATGAACCATGACATTGTTCACTGATGTGCACAGTGACTTGGGAAAGCAGTTGTAGTTGAGAGTGGACGGGTATGCCTTGTTATCTATGCATGCCTGGTGTAATACTTCATCTAAGTGGTCTGTTGTAACTCCAACCTTTTTGAAAAGAGAAGAGAAATTCAGAGTGAATACAAACAAAAGGCAATAATTTACCAATTAATGAATTATACAATATAATTATTTGTGATACAAATAATTTTTTTCTGAACTTCATGACATTTTTACTGATAATGATGTAAAGATGATTTCAGTTCAACTCAATGGTCATGGGAAGGGATTGGATTAGTTTGGATGCCTTGACATCGAAATCAAGTACACACACTTTTACAGTCCAGCAATGCATCATTTTCACCATCACCTATACTTTGAATGAATTTTATCATTATCTCCCTTATTGTTTCAGTTTATCTTGCCAAACTAGTGCAGTACTCAAAAAAATAGCTAGAACGTATATTACAATATGCAGAGCCAAATAGCTTTTCTACAGCATAAAAGTATGATAACTTAACCAATTTCTGTCGGTCAACTAGGTCTGGCATCTCATAATTGCAAATATTCTGTCTCTCTTAACTAGGAAAGTACTCTTAAACTTGGTAAAATAGAGGGAAAACTCTCATTAATCTTCGCCAGTATTTCAGTGGATGAATCTCAAAAATTTAATCTCTAATAGACAGAAAACATTGCCTAGTAAAATAAAGGTAGACTTGCAGCAGAACAACCTAAACTGAGTTTAGGTTCAATGTGAAAACAAACCCGAAATAAATGAAATAAGAGAATTAAATATACCTGTATGTAGGATGCTGTCAAGTCAAGAAGTTTCCTGCCTAGTTTACCAGCCTCTCGCATACACTCCATAGCATCTGGGTTAAGCAGAAACTGCTTCCTCTTTGGTGCTTGGGCAGGAATGCCAGAATGCGCGTAGTCTGGCATATCGATTCCATCTGGCACGCTCCTCATTGGGCTCACCTAATAAACCATTGCAATAAATAAAGCGTGTGCTGATGTTGCAGGTATACAGAAAAAACAGACAATTTACTTGTCACTAATGAAATTATATTTTCTTTTGCTCCTATTGGATTGTCAAAATTACAGATAAATTGAATGTGCTAAATGACTTCAGCAGAAAGTATATAGTATACTATGATTATCTATATTTCATTTTCAAGGGGATAAAAAAAAATCATGATTGTTAAACTAGTCTAAAATATTAAAACCACAAAGAGAGATAGAAAGATGAGTATTCAATAAAAATGTTGATGCTGTCAAGGTACTCATCACATACCATTCCACACATGACACTTTTTGAGCTATTATCATTAAGCTGGTTTCACTAAAACATTTTCTCTTTCTTCACCTGCTTGATGGTATAAAGGAACAAGAGACATATATAACATATAACATATATAACAAGAGAACAACAAAGCAAAAAAAAGCAAGGCAATGAAGAGAAGATGGAGGACAATTTTTGAAAAGTTTATCTGAAGAAGGATCAAAATTCTAATGATGATGATGATGATGATGTTGATAATGGTGAAGATATTAATAATGTTCTTGATGGTGAAGATGACAATGAAGATGATGATAAATTTGATGATGACAGTTACAAAATTAACAAACAAAATTAACTAAATTTGAGAAATCATTCAAGCTACCTTTCCTGTCTTTACGATAGAATAGCTCAAGGGTGGAGGTGGCTCAGCTTTCTTGCCCCATTTCTGAAATATGTTAAAAGCTGCTGTTCTGATCTGGGTCGTCTCAAGCTGTTTTAGACATCCTGTGCACACTATTGCCCTGGTCGCAGAACGGTTACAGTGAGAGGACAGAAACATTAAAGGCTTCAACATGCTGGAAATCTATCAGATAAAAATGGATTGAAAATCAAAGTTAGAAAAGATTAATCTAAAGTTAGAAATATGTAATATGTTTCTGAAATGGTTACAATTGTATCTTTATGAGTCAGAGGAATAGAGGAGTCAAAATCTCTAGTAGATTCTAGTAATATAAAGCTAAGGAAATCCTTTGGACAGGAGGGAGTAGTAGATCGATACGACATAAAAAAAATCCTGAGATTGACTCTCTTGAAAGTTGAAGTCTAACTCTAACTCTAAGACTAAAACAAGTTACAATTAACCTAACAAACCTAGGGCAAACCCGGAGAATAGCGACCAGCGCGCGTGATGCATTCAATTTGTGTACAATCCTATGGAAGCATGCGGGAGTGCGTCAGCGATGATTTTTGCATCAGATTCGACCAACAAACATTTGATAAAGTTGGCTCAAGTTTACACTTTTAACACCAAAATCGCTTAAATTTTCAAAAAATTTCTTGAATATTGAAAGAGGGGAAAGAAAATAACATTTAGAACCATTATTCTGTTTATAAGATGTAATAAAAGTAGCTTTTGGACTTGTTTTGTGGATGGTTACCTGTGTGTATTTTGGACTTCTGCTGCCGATGTTTGCAATTTTTACATGGCGCGCGCACGCAATCTGGTCGCTATTCTCCGGGTTTGCCAAACCTAGTAATATTCTAATAATCTGTCAGAACCCCATTATCATTGATCATCAAAAGGCCACCACAAAGCCTCCATTTGAATTCTAGGAACAATTGCAGAGAAATTCTATCTTTGTTTATAAAACTTTAAGTCTTGATTCTGAAAAACTCGGAAGAAAGTGAATGACAAAATATGTAGGCTTACATTAATTTCATTCAGTAAGATCTCACCACGCAGCTCCGCACGCAGCCCACATACGATACGCCGGAGAGTAGGGGTAGGGTTACACACGCGTAATTATGGGCGAATCACTTTTGCGTATGAAAAATAGACCCCTAGGCAACCCATAGCAGTTCAGCTATTATGGATTAATGTTAATAGATGTGAACGAGTGATTATTTAATTATGGATATT
>BQKZ01000070.1:187981-205630 GCA_036244855.1 Temnopleurus reevesii
ACTTGACCATGACATTTCGTGCATAATCAAAACACCACAATACAAAGTGAACCCCATACCTGGGTACATAACCTCAAACTCTTTCAAGACATCATAAAAGGGTTATTCAAGCCATCGAACTTTTGTTTTGAATTAATGAATGCAGAACATGAACGTTGCTATTATGCACGCTATGCCTACATGACCACATTAAATAGACAAAGTGGCTAAGCAATGCTAATGATCGGATTCCCGGATACGTTTTAATAGCGAGCTGTCTCTATAGAATTACCCCTTCGGAGAAATGTGGAAGGGAGAATGGAAAGGAGAGAGGATTTAGGGGACGTATTCTTCTTTTAACGATGATGAGTCATTGAAAGTGTTTGAAAGGGGGAGTCAAATGAAAAGATTTGTATAGAGGATCGGAGAGTGAAAAGTGTAGAGTCAAGTTGCATCCAACAAAGAGATGGTCAAGTGAGAATACCTTGATAGATAAGGTACAAGAACAAGATGAAGACGTAAACAAACAGAAAGATAGATATATAGAAAGATGTATAGAAATATATATAGACAAATAGATGGAAAGATAGATAGAAAGATTGATATATAGATATATGGAAGATGGAAAGATAGACAGATAGATGGAAAGATAAGATAGAAAGATAGAGAGATCATAGACATATAGATAAATGGAAAGATAAATAGATGGACAGACAGACAGATGAAGGATAGATAGAATATAGATAGGAAGATTGTGAAACAGCTATTTAGATATATAGAAATATTTATAGATTTATTGATAACCATGTAGATAGATTTACAGATAAAACAATAATTATATTGATAGATAGATAGACAAAGAGATAGATAGGTATATAGATCTAATGATAGAGCAGGTGAATTGTCGATAGGGATAAAACTCACAGTGATAGATGGTTGGGGGAAGAAAGGGGAATGGAGGACAAAATCTGATTTATAAAAAATTGGACAGCGAAAAGAGTGGATACAATAGGCAGGGGAGATGATGAGATGAGAAATAACAGCTGACTGGAGAAAATAATAGAAAGAGAAATAAAGAGAGATAGATAGATAAATAGATATGAAGATATACCGAAGGGATGCCAGTGTAGGTGAATTGTGGAGAAGAATAAATTGCGAGAGAGGGGGGAGAGGTGGGTTGGGAGGGTAGGTGAAGAAAAAAAGAGGGAAAATGGAACGCTGACCCATGTAAAAATTGTAGATACAAGTTGCATATTAAGAAATAGATGAACAATTATACCTTACTTGAGAAAATGCACAGAAGAGAAAGAAAGTTAGATTAAATAGATAGAAAATAGAAAGAAAGATAGATTCAGATGAGATGTGATAGCAAGTGAATGCCGGAGAGAGAGGAAAAATAAATGAGATCATGATTGAGAATGGGAAAGTAAGAATTGCAGAATAAACATACAAGTACATTTTTTTCAATAAAAAACATCAAGCAAAGACAACCAAGCACTGGAGTAATCAGGGACAATATCATAAACTGCACAAGACAAAGATTTTTTGTATTAATTCCAGAAATCTTCCTATAAGTTTATTGCAACCAGCCAAANTTTTATACCAAGCCTCTTGCATCATTGACAAAGTATTCAAAGTGGGATAAAATAAGAGAAATTAATCAACAGTCTATGGTTATGTTATTGTCTATATTGAAATTTTGATAAGCTAGTTACAACATTTTAAAGAGTTATAGAGACAATGAAATTGAGTGATATACTGACATAAATCACATTTCCTTCTTTGTGTCCTTTAGAGCAGATTTCTTTGATCTAGCAATAAAGCCTCTATTCATTTCAGACATTCATTATTAGAACTCAGTGGGTCTTCATTTTCTGGATATCTAAAAGAGAATAGACAGATCTTATCAGTCTAAACAGTAATCTCCGAGCAATTCCACAAATTGGGCATCCTTTTATATATGTCAGACCCAACTTTTCTCCTATTTTAGTTCTTTCTGAACTTCGTAAATCATGGTTATTTAAGAGCATTAAACCAAGTTGACAATTCAGAAGTAAAATCAAGAAAGTTATTTCAGGAAGGACTCAAATGTATGAGATCTGACATACATAATTCATGGAATTGTCCATTAATAAATAGCTCCAATAACAAAGCATTTTTTTGAAGGCTTCAACACTAATTAGACATTTGCTTGAGTGGGTTAAAATTTAAAGATAAGTTTGAGAAAGTCAACTGAAATGCATTTCTGAAATGGATATCTTTTCGAGTTTGTGTTACCTCTTTAAAGCTCATATTAACAAAGCTTTACTGAAGTTTGAAACTGCAGACATTTGGTTGTTATTACTGCCAATGGAAGACATGATACTCAGAACTCTCCGCTCTGATTTACATAACAAATCGATGTTAATTCTCTTCATTCATTTACTGATTCTTTCACACTGTGTAACATGACAAGAACAGGATTACACTGTTGCATAAATTTTTGAGGCACAGAGAAAGTTTAAAATTGAATGGTAAAATAAAGCATAGGTAACATCAAGTGAGAAAGAACAAATTCACAGAATTCACAGAATTTAATTTCTCATAATTGACTAAGTACCTCGAGAAAGTTTGGAAACATGGCTAATTATGATTGTAATATCTAATTAGTGTATATAAGGATTATCATCACCAGTCTCAAACCTAATTAATGTAAAAAAATCCCATTCCCTTAAATACATCAACTCAAGATTACAATTCTGAGATACTACTTTCATGAATCTTTATGAGCATTCAAGGTCTTTATGGAGGGATCATTCAACAAATGAAATTCTATCCTCTAACCTAACATACAATTACCAGGGTGATGTCTTATATAACCACTCAAATAGTTTATCATGACTAGAATATGTTCTCAGGTGCTAATTGAGCAGCCTAAGGGTTAGCATAAAGTGCAGGAAAGGGTTTCCAGATGTGCGTAAATTCTATTGTGACAGTCAAGGTGAATTTCCTGATGAAAACAAAGAATAACTTTCCCGGTATCATATCGCAATTCACTATGAATTTTGGCACGATATCTACACAAAAGATAATTTGTTTGGCACATTTTTTCACATTGAATCGTATGGTAAAATGTTGAAAATGTTTCTCAATTCCTAAATCTGCTACTCAGACTTGAAAAGTAAAATAATTCCCTTGAAAATTTAAGAATTCAATTTTTTGTAAGTGGGAGAAACAAAGGTTTGAAATAGCAGGGCAGACATTCCAAAATATCATGTTTTAGAATGATATCCTGAGCTGCAATACAATGTTTCTACCTTGTATCGAATGGGACCTGACAGTGGTGAATGACAAGTATAGGTTCGGAATCAAGAAAGGTAGGGCAAACAAAAAAAAACAATAATGGATTGCATGAGGACAGGCAGGAAGAAACAGACTAAAGCTATGCTCTAGACGTTGGGAAATGAATGTGTGATGACAAAAAATGATGATGATGATGACCTACAGAAGTTTCATTAAATCTGATTCTGACTATTTCTTGCCACCTTTATTCTTTTTACTCTTTCCCTTCGACTTCTGCCCAGCATCCGGGTCCTGTCCAGTCGCGATGGCCAGATTGCGTTTCAGATCCAAAAGCTTCTTGACCTCTGCATCAACAATGGCCTTGTCAGCTTTCTCACCCTTCAACTTGCGAACTTTCTCTCCCTAGGGAACAAACATGCAGACAAAAATATCTAGTGTTTAAGGATTGATCAGGAAAATAAATTGCATCTTATTTGAATCTCGGTCACACTTTGAGTTGAAACTGGGGACTACACTGGTCTGATGTAACAATATCCCTGATATAAAGATGCAATAAAATGACACCACTTCTTAATATAATCTAATGGTTTTTTTACCCTGATATAAATAGAACCTGCTGCATCTTTGATAGACCAAAGGCTGAAGGCAACTCAATATGGTCCTGAGCCATTAGCTATGAAGTAAGTCTCTAAACCTCCTGAGGACCTGCTGAGGTTACCTTGTTTCTGGCTGGTGGGTTTGATTAAGATGGGATGGGGATCGGACATGGGTTTTAGGGAGGGGGAGTTAGACAATAACTGATTCAATATGGTACGAACAGAGTATACATACACTGTTACCCCTTTAACTACCTCCTGATGTCCTGCTGGGGATGCCTAGGGTGCTGGCTAGTGGGTCTGGTGATTTTGGGGTGGGGCTGGAGTGAAGGGAAGAAGTGATTTGATATGTAATATGCCTCTGTTTACCTGAGCTGTTACCTCTGCAGTAAGTCTCTCTACCTCATCAGGCCCTGCTGGGGATGCCTTGTTGCTCGCTGTTGGGATTGCTGAGGCAAGACCTGGGGCTAGGACTACGAGTGGGCTATGGCTGGGGTGGGGGAAGGCTGGGATTGAATTGATATGGTATGGAACAAAGCTTACCTGAGCTGTTACCTCTGCTGTGAGTCTCTCTACCGCCTCAGGTCCTGCTGGGATACCTTATTACTAACTGGTGGGGTTGATGAATGTGGGTTGGAGATGGGATAAGGGATGGCACCAAGATTGGGGTAGGGAGTTTGACTGGAAATGATTCAATTTGGTATGGAACAAAGCTTACCTGAGCTGTTACCTCTGCTGTGAGTCTCTCTACCTCCTCAGGTCCTGCTGTGGAAACCTTGTTGCTGGCTGGTGGGGTTGGGGTTGAAGACAGGACTAGGGGTGGCACCAAGGCTGAGGTGGTTTGGGGGATTGACTGGAAACAATTCAATTTAATATAGAACAGAGCTTACCTGAGCTGCTACCTCTTCAGTGAGTCTCTCTACATCCTCAGGTCCTGATGGGGACGCCTTGTTGCTGACTGGTGGGGTTGATGAAGCTGGAGTAGGGATGGGGGAGCGGGGAACTGGTAGTGATTTGATTTGGTACAGGAAAATGTTTACCTGAGCCATTACCTCTGGAGCGAATCACTGTACTCACTGAGGTCATGCTGGGTATACCTGTTTGTGGGCTGGTAGGGTCTTTTGATTCTAGGGTGGGGCTGGGGTGGAAGCCAGAATCGATTTTGATATGGTACAAGAAAAAGAATGCTTACCTGAGTTGTTACCTCTGCAGTAAGTCTCTCTACTTCCTCAGGTCCTGCTGGGGATGCCTTGTTGCTCACTGGTGGGGTTGATGAGACTGGGGTTGGGGTAGAGTATAGGGGCGATTTGATATGGTAGCTTACCTGGGCTGTTACCTCTGCAGTAAGTCTCTCTACTTCCTCAGGTCCTGCTGGGGATGCCTTGTTGCTCACTGGTGGGGTTGATGAGACTGGGGCTGGGGCTGGGGTGGTCGCAGGAGTGCTTTCAACCTGTGTAAAATATAAAGTGTGTGAATAAAAGGAATGGAATTATCAGCATGATCTGAAAACATTGAAAATATTGAAATCAGTATCACTATCACCATTGCTGTCAATATCTTTGCTATTAATGTCTTTATCATTATTATAATTTTATGGTAATTGTTGGCAATTACCTGCTGTGCTATTTCATTTTGTAACCATTAATTTTGTTTTTTTCTTCTTCATCATAATCCTCAACATCATCATAGTCATAATCGTTGTGACCATCTTCCTCATTATTGTTTTCATCGGCATCATCATCATGATCTTTATGGTCATGATTGTCAACATATTCAACCCTATTATCTTTTCTTTTATTGTTATCATTACTACAATAAAAATCATACTTGTTTATTCAATCAAGCTAAGATTCTTATTTTCACTTACCTTTGTTTGCTTCCCAGCAAATCTTTTCTTGTACTCATCTGCCTGGGCTGGTTCAATCTTTGCGAAAAGTGGGCTTGGCTAATAAGGATAAAGAAAATAAAAGTGATAGTACTAGTAGTAGCATAGTTAAACGATATAACATCATGCAATACATGTTGGGTTCTATAATTTTTTAAAATGAATCTTGTGAACTGATCTATTGCAAATCCCCCCCCCCCAATAAAAAAAATGTACAATATGCTATAATTCTGTCAGACAAGCATAATTCAAGAAATAAGAGGCACAAAAACCTGAATGAATAAAAAAAAATCAACATTCCTTAGCACATACTGCTTTGAAAGATGAATACTAAAATACTTCTTTGTGGCCTTTCTCACCTTGCCTATCCTGTGCCCCTTGCAAAGATAGCAGACAAAGTCTTCTACAAGAACATTGCATTCAGTCGGGGCCTGTAGCTGAGCTTGGATGGTAGCGCTCGTCTCAGGCATGTAAGGTTGGAGCATGACGGACAGCAGACAGGAGATGTTAGCTGCCAGAGCAATCACTGTGCCTGCTCGAAGTCTATGGAATAAACAGAGGAATTTTGAGGTTTAATTAAGAATAAAGTATAAACAATCATTCATACAGATTAAATTCAAGGCCTAAATGGGGTAGGGGGTATTAGAGTAACTAATAATCTCGACTGAGGGAGATATCTGTCTGATCATTACTTTAGCAGACCAAGGAATTTAGAAACCGACCCGGTTGCCGCCAAAAGCCCCTACGGCAATTTGTTTGAGTGATGTATGGGGGTCTTTACTCGAACAGTGGTAAACGTGGGAACATTGGCACTGACTTAAATTGCATGTGATAGTCCTATCAAGGTCTCAATTGGATGTGCCAGAACTTATCGTAGAACCGTACCACTGCAACATACCCCTGATAATGTGATCGGCAATTAAACCCCAAAACCACCTTGTCTGAATCGCCCATGCTTTATGGGTGGTACCCACTTCGAATCCTTGGAGAAAATTGAAAAATATATGGAAAAGCTTCTGGTACTGATTTCTTGAGTGGGTATCATTATGGATTTTAATCTATTCATTAAACTTCATTGACATATCATGTTTAATAATACTGGGTTCTATGCAATGCCTTCTTAGAGAATACTGACTGTTAAATATTAAATTTTAACAATTCAAGAGTCAATAAAAACATATTATTTAGCCCTTAACATCCCTATTTAAAATTAAGTTGTGGTAAGGTTCCCACAGAAAATTGATTTTCCACGACTTTTTCACAACTGAATTGCTGTTCTCCATGACCTCCTTTTTATGCATGGTTTTTCAAAATCACACAGGTTTTGACGATGAACACCAATTATTACAGCAAAATATGACAACAGAGTATGAACGTTTCGGAACACGTCAAACTGGAAAGCTGCCGTAGCCACCAGGTAAATCTAATTCCACAACTTTTCCATGAATTTTGTGTTCCCAATGCCCTGACTTGCCATAAACATAATTTTCCAAGGGTTTACCATGATTGTGGGAACCCTATTGTGGGTACCCATCATCATAAAATCAATGAATAACTTACTTTTCTTGGGGGTTTCCTTTGACGAGGACCCATGGCTTGCAAGCTTGTATATGCTGATTACCAAGGCGAGATATGTTCAAGATGTGCTTCAAAGCATCTCGGATTCTACATCAGGAAGACAAATCACACAATATTCAATGTTTTGTCATCAGGGTATGACTAAAAAATAATGACACTTTTGGAGGATGTGCTCTCACTTTTGGTTCAGAGTTGTTTCCCATAGCGGGGACATATTAAATGCACTGACCATATGATATCAGTTCACTACTAAATCTGCTTAAAATTTACAACCCAATGCATAATCACAAGCTCTCTAACAAAGAGGATGTTATCAAAAATGGAGCAAAATTAAAATTCTAACTGGCCTTCTTAACCTTAAAATGAAGCACACATTTTGCACAATAATTCCACAACATGAAATCCTCTCACAGCTAAATTAGAGAATTTTCCTTCACCGATCTTGCAACTTTTTTTTTACAATTGTGGCCTTTGACCTTTGACCCATCAAACTCAAAATCTGATGAATTGGTCCTTATATGCTTAAACATATTTGGGCCAGCTTAATAGAAAAATGTTCAACGTTTCTGTTGTTATCGTGGATGGACGCACGTCCGCATTGACAAGACAACCCGAAAACACAACCCCTCCAGCATTACCTTACAGTGGCGTAGGCATAAATACCAATGAATATTATAATTTTTACTATCCAATCATTGTGAAATTAATTGTAATACTCACTTGACTTTTTCTTGAAGTGCAATGTAGCTCTTGAGTTCTCTATTGATTTCAGCGATCAGCCTTTCATCTTCAGACTCCAAGGTGATTTCGGGCATAATACCCTCAAAGCTCTTCTCGAGGAATGTCAATGCTCTATAAAGATGTTTCCATAAAATTGAATAGAGATACAATAACTCTACTAGAAATGTCTCAACTCTAAGAGAGTTGTTGTGGGCCTCTACAAAACAATGTACTTGTAGTCAAAAGACCATCTGCGATGGGAATTCTGTACAAAAGATCAGGATGACAATCACATGGCTTTTCAAAGCACAGAGATATAATGAGTTTAATTTGAAGGCAAGTTGTTAATGATTAGATTGAATAGAGTTGACTTAAAATTTCACTCAATCAAAAGACCAGGATATGACGCTTCTGGGTCTCAAGCTCACGCCCTCATAATCCATCGATCGATGTCAATCTACGTAGCCTAATCTGGCAAACTACTATCATTTGTCACAGTTTTATCTGACGTGAAAGAGAGTAATTTGTCAATACCATAGTGACGTTAATTAATGAACATACCTGTCCTTTATTCTCAGAAAAAACACTTACTACTTTGTACTTCTATCTTCCAAAATTACAAAAGGCCAGTGCTGTTTTCTAGCCAGGGAATTAAGTTTTTTTCTACCAGACACATCAGCACCTCAACGTATATGCATTTTATTTTTCATGACATAGCTAGGCCAAAGTCTACGTAAGTGAAGTGACTATAGGGTTAATCACAAACATTCATGAAAAAAAATTAGATAGGAATCTGAGCAATTCATCTCTTATCTCATTGATACACAGTACAGCACTTATCTGTGAATATTACTGTTTTGGGTTTCACAGCAATGTATTAAAGCTGAAACTTTGAAAATTACAAGTCCGCCGCACGTATGCTCTTGAAAAGCGTAAAAATATTTGACTTTGCTGGCAAATATGAAAAGATAAGATGCTACCTCCTGCCTAAATAGGCGGGTTTACTAATAGATGCAAATTTTATGCATACCTCTAACACAAAGGTTGTTCTTGACAACTCGAAAGCTTTCCCGAGGCTTGCCCGACATAGCAACAAGTAATGTATGCAAACTGGATTCCAATTATTGTAGTTTTATTGTTATCAATCGGTCTATGGAATACCACGTAACTACGTTAAACGCACATAAATTTGAATATATAAGTAAAACAGCCTATTGCCTGAATTGATTAGGAGCTGACTTATTGTTCTTACTAATATGTCTAAAATACCAATGAAATATGTTATCTGAGGCCCAAAATAATAATTTGCAAGTGAGTAATAAACACAAAATGAACTTTAAATACAATCTTCAACAATACATGATGTTCAATTTTTTTCCAAAACATTGAATTCAAAACTGAAAATAACAAGTTTCTCATAATAAATCTCAAAATGAATTGTACGAAGACTAACTTACACAGTGAAGCAATTTGATGGGCAAACAAAAGAATGCACATGTGCATTAAAAAGCCTTGTATATTGCTTGTATTGAAGTTCGGTTCCGCTTATTGACCGCGAAAAAAAATGTTTATTTGCTTCTAACTACACAATTAGTAATTCATATAATGTTAGGTAAAGTCATTTTCGGTTAATATCAGGTTATATTTTTTTACCTGAAAATATTTTTTTTTCTACCCTTCCTCCTCCTCACGGTGAGCAGAAGTGACAAAGGATTTTGGTCAAAGTAATCGGCATTGTTCAAACCTTCACAATGAACACAGAAGAAAGAACTTCCCTATTCATTGTGTGGTGCCTGTTTGATGTTTCTCCACAGCATTAGAGGGTAGGAATTTTCTTCCATGTCTATCTAGCTATTGTGAATGCTTGAATGAAGACGTTTACTTTGCCCAAAATCCTTACTCCCTTAAACTTATCGTGCCTCCTCCTCTTCCTTCTTCCCCCTCCTCCTCCAAATCATCATCATTATCTCCTTAATCTTTTTATCATGATCATATTCAAAATCATTATTACCTGTTGATGAAATTTCCAAGATTGTTGAGGAGTTCACTGTTATTCTTCCAGACGAAGTCCGCCCAGCTGAAGGCACTGTCTTGAGACTCTGGTCTGATATAGAGCAGATAGAAACGCCAGATGTCTGCTGGGATACCAGTTGATTGAGCGTTGTCACCGAACACACCGATACCCCGACTCTTGGAGAACTTTGTGTCTTCATAGTTTAAGTATTCTGAGATGGACAGATAAATCATGTTTTATAATTGAATGTTTCTTCTTTGAAAGAAATCGTGTCATACAGTATCATTCACAAAATATGTCACTTTTTTATTAATCAATCTGTTTATTTTTCATTTCAACAACCCATGAGAGATTATATATCCTTATGAAATCACACGTCAATACCAATTGACTGTGGGTATTAACAATGTAAAATAAATACCAGTTCCAAAAGGTTAAAACATCCTTTTTAAAATTAAAACAATTGCTTCATCAGTGCATCTATATTTTTACGTACCGGCATTCAAAAGGACAGTTGAAGAAAACCATCATTGTGACACTGACATTGAAATATGAGCTAGAAAATTCTTTAGAAAAAAGTTGGTGCTTTTACAATTTTTTTTGTACAACCAGTAATCCTGTGTATGTATGCCAGTACATGAAGACTACTGACACTTTGTGTATCAAGTCATTACACCAACTTTTGTCCAAAGGTGAAAACTTAGCACCAAGAAATTTCAAGAATTATATGTGAGAATCACATCTTTTTGCTGAATAAGTACCAGTTAATAATCTTTGGAACATGAAATATGAAAATATAATTCCTACCTGTGGCTATTAGATGGTTGACCATGGTGTAGTTATCATCAGCCCCTATGAGACAGCTAGGGAAGATTACACTGTGGAACGGGACATTGTCTTTTGCCATGAAGTTGTACATTTGGACCTGAGCAAATGTGGAGATAAAAACACCAAATAGACATCAATTATACTGAAGGGAGTAGAGCATATCACTGGCAAAACATTTACAAAACTATGACTCCATTCTTTCAAATTCATGTGAAGTTTAATGTAGGCACATTGTGATCCATTACATTGACAGAAAAAAAATTACTACACAGGTGAAATCTTTAACAAACACAATAATTTATCTCCTCTAAAAAAGCATCATATGTATAAAAAAATTGCTACTCTATACATGTTCTCCCTTATATGAAGAACATCTATAAAGATAATTTGTCTTAACTTACAATACAATGGTTATTTCATGGAAACGGCAACAGATATATTGCTTTGTATTATCTTTAAAACGCCCTACAAGAATTAAAATACTTCATCACTTATTTCTCTGTAATTACACATTTTTCTGAAGAATCATTAGGCAAATACTTCATGTTTGTATTTTCAAGATTCAGAATGGTTTACTGTTCAATTCTGCAAATATCCATTTTCTATCATTTTCATGAACAGAATTAACATTGAAATTTTATTTCCCTCTAACACCTTGACGTACCTGTTGTGGATTCTTCCACCACTTCTCCCACTGATCCGTATAGTTTGCTGTAATTGATGGATAGCCGATGGGAGCATCAAACCACACGTAGAAAACCTATTATAGTGAAAGAAAGTTTTCAGGTATCATTAATCCAAAAGAAATGCTAACAATTGGATTATCATTTAAAGGTGAAATGTTTATTTACATGAAAGTGTTGCTAGCTAAAACACATTTTCGGGCAATTCAATAAATTGGTCAACCTATTTTTAAGTCCAACCTCACTTTTTTTACTAGTTACTGCACTTCATGACCCAGTTGAGCTATAATATTTTAAAAGTATTTTACCTAGTTCACACATCAGATCTGTATCGCAGACAGTTATATCAGGTAGGTCCCATATATAAGGACGAACGCACACATTTCATGAAATTTTCCATTTCAACTCACTAACAAATTTTAATGGACAATAAACCGCATGTCTTCTGCAGTAAGTATGGAATCTTTCTTTACATCTTTCATCCTATGACTCAGATGTGGCATGAGAGAGTATGAAATGGTATGCTAAAATCATAAATGAAATATAATGATCTTAATAAGATACTACAACAAATCAAGATGGGGATGGGGACACATCGATACTGCTAAAAAATAGACAAAATCTCGTCAACGTGCAGGAGGAATTACCTTATCTGTGTATCCTTCCAGAGGTACAGGCGTGCCCCATTTCAAATCACGGGTGATGCATCTCGGCTTTAGTCCATCACGCACCCAGGAATTTGTGATGAGTTTGGCATTGGAAGTCCAGTTACCTTCTGATGTGGATTTCTTCAGGAAGCTCTCGAGGGCAGGCTGCAGTTTCGGAAGGTCGACAAAGAGATGTTTGGAACTTTTGACGATGGGCGTTGCACGGCACACTTTACATCTTGGTTTCTAGAATAAAGAAACATAAAAAATTGTTTACAAAGGCTGTGATTGTTATTTGCAGATTTGTCAAGATACATCTAATATTTACCTACCCTGAGTACTGCCTACCCCTATAAGATTGTAAACATTTTGAAATAACTCTACAAATGAAAGATGCAACTAATAGAAGTATAATTCTAACATTAGAAATTAGAACACAAGTACATCTAAGAAAACTATGAATAGAGTATAGAAACAACCTAACCACTTAAGTCATGAGGATCTAAATTTCTTATTTCAAACTCACTAGCTAACAGTTGCCATCTCCACAAAACAACCACCCCTCACCTTCAAATCTGTCGCATTTATAAGCTTGCCACATTTATCACACTGGTCCCCTCTGGCGTCCTCATAGGTACAGAGAGGGCAGATCCCTTCTACAAAACGGTCTGCTAGGAATCGGTCACACTTCTGACAGAGGAGTTGCTCCACTGTATCCTCTAGTATATGCTTGTTGGCATGGAGACGGTTGAAAATGTCCTGAGCGATTCTGCAGATTGAGAATAAAAGTACATTGTATGGGGCAAAACCAAGTTAAATGGATGGATTATTGACTGTGACCAGTTACAATCTATGCCTCCACCATTGCCAGATAATTTTTTCTTTTTTTCTTCTACGTTTTCTCCCCAATCCCTTTTAATCCATTAAACACAACGTCTAATAAGTTCAGGGGGTTATTGATTGTATACTTCTGATGTGATCATTTACATGTAGATGAGACAAAAATAATTCATTAGCAGATTGTTTTAACCCCCCCCCCCCCCCCCCCCCCCCGGCAATGAGTGCAGGACATTCTTGTGTCTATCCTGTGGAATATTTCTTTTTGTCTAAGCATGCATCTGAAACATTTTATTTGGACCATACATCATAGTTTATATACCCAGACAACAGAATGTAAACCTAAATATGCATAAATGTACAATACCCTCTGCACCATGATCATTAAGCAGAGACAAAATATAAACGTAACTCACTCTGTTTGCTTCTCAGTAGTTGTCCTCCCAAAGTAGTCAAAGTCAATGTTGAACCACTTATAGATGTCTCGATGAAGCGCATGGTACTTGTCACAGATCTGCTGCGGAGTCAGACCTTCTTCTAGCGCCTTGGTTTCAGTAGCAGTCCCATACTCGTCTGTACCACAGATGTAGAGAACATTGTAGTTCCTTAGACGACAGAATCTGTTGAAAGAAAAATAATGAACAATTATACTAATTGAATCCTAAAAGAAAATATGCCTGATGAATTCATGAAGTACAAATTCTTTAGTTATACTATTTTGAAATCACAATAGCCAAAAAGTTTACCTTTTCAAAGTCGTTTACATTGTAAAACATTCTATAACTTACAATTGGCCTACAAATAACAATGGTCTTTTAAATCACACTCATAGAAATTACATTTTTTAGTGTCTAGAAATTCGCTTTTGGAATGCATTAAAGATGATATGATATTTGAAAGAAATATTCAACTCAATTTCAGCATACTGCGAACTTACAAGAGATTATTACCTGGTTTAGACCCAAGAGATAACACAACAAGACTAATTCTGCACTTACCGAGAAAACACATCACCACTAAGAACGCACCCAATAATGGTCCCAAGATGAGGTACATTGTTGACATATGGAAGAGCACTAGTAATAAGGATATTCTTCCCAGATGATTGAGGTAATCTGAGGAATGGAAACAAAATAAATATATATGACAGGTGTGATGGATTAGAGTATTATCTTTTGAATTAATCACTTACACCTATTCATCTCCATAAACACTTGCTATGTGTAATATAATCAAAATATGGAAAGGAACTTCTAACATTTGACACATATGCAATTAGTTGGATTCAAAACAGAGCTGCCAACCTGAAAATTCACATTTCAGGGAGATTTTAATATGAAATTAGGGAGATCTTTCACTTTAACACACAATCCAATGGAGGAAATCAATGTATGAATCAGGGAGATTGCTGAAAAACTGACAATTCTCACTAAAAATCAGCTAATTTTTAGGGAGTCTCCTGCTCAATCAGGGAGACTTGGCAGCTCTGTCATAAGCATCTCACATAATTGAGATGCATCCAAGTAATTGAGGAAATATCATATAGCGTTTTCAAGATTATGCTTTATCTATCATTTAAAGAGAAAATAGCAATGGATGTACTTACACAGGGTGGACCCTACTGGTCAACTTTGGTAGCGACTTTCTTCCACCAATGAAAGCTGCTTTAGATGCAGCAATTTCTTCAGCTGGAATGTCTTTCTTGCTCTCATCCTGAAACATAGAAACAAAGTAGATGATGGCTTTTAATACCTCAGTGACAGTCGATCTTGTATGAGACTGACATACAGGTTGTTGCAAAGCAATATAAATGCAAGAATATATTTGGGATTAATTTTGCACATTTTCAGTCTCCAAACAATGGCAATCCATATTTACAGTTATCCATGGAAAATACCCGAAAACATCATTGTAAAGCCATGCTGTAGAACCATGAATTTTGCAACCTGCAAATTTGAATAGTGTGAAGGCCTGGGATGGGCTTGATTAACTTGGGGGAACTGGGATTTTTACTTTACAAGGAAGAAATTGATGAAGGCACTATACAATACATCATGTAATGCCTGTTTGTAAAATTGATCATACCATAGGAATATCAAATGTAATTTGTCATGGAGCCATTTGTTAGATAGCTGTTTAGGAGCAAAGTTTTCGCTATTGATAAAACATGAAATAGCTTAGCTGGAGTGAAGCAAGACGGAATAAAAAAAACCCATACCTGTCCCTCAGATGTCTGGCCCGAAGCACCCTCTGAACCCCTCTCATGACCCGTATCCAACAAAGGAGCTTTTACATGCTGGGCCAAGATTGCTTCTTTGAAGGCACTGGCACCCTTGCCTGATGTCACTGTTGCAACACTCTGTTTAAAGCACGCCTGGCATGCAAGGCCCTGGAACCAGGATTCAAGGTTCTTGTAGTCGGCAGTGAGGCTTGGATTGTCGGCGAATGCTGGGTACAGGGCACACCACACGACAATGTCAGCTGCACTTACACGTGACTGAAAAAAGAGGCGGAAACACAAATTAGAAGAGTAGTTGAAATAATGAAAATAAATAATAATAATCTATATTTGGATCTATTTTTCATTAAATGTGACATCAGAATTAGACAACATGACGCTTAACAGCTTTCTTGATAAAATAAACAACTGACATCATAAATGATTGATTAACTCCTGTGAATCTTTAATAAACAATAGAAAATACTTATCCTAATCCAAGTTTGGAGAAAAACTCTTTTAAACATATTAGACAATCAAATCTTAAAAATTTGTCTGCTTTTGTATGCACTATTGTGAACAGAAATTAAGAAGAAAGTAATGGAGTTGAACTTGTAAAAAAAATATTTAGAAAAACTATGTGCTCTATTGAGTGGCCTTGAACTTTCATTCTTATTTTGAGGCAAATTGAATGAACCGTACCAAGAGGAAAGTTGATAGAGATTTGGCAGCTAATATAAAAGCAAATATGTCAGCGTACATAAATTTATGTGATTTCACTGAATTTTAAACCTTTTCACACATTAGCAAGTTGCTATTTTCACATTTTGAGAGATAATCTTAATGTAAGTCTATGTGCATTATAATGAGTAAATTTTTAAAGCAAATTCATAGTCATGAAATTCATGAAAATAAACCCCAGTGAAAATTTCAGCATATAGAGTATATTAACAAGGTTGGACTGAAGGTTGAATGTTTTACATCATATATGATCTATCTTGTATAAATCAACACTTAAAGGGAATTCTAAAAAGTGAAATAAAATGAATATGAATCTGAATCATGAAATCAACTTACTTCTACTAAATACTGCTTTTTGACCAGTGCATCATTCAATTTACAAAATGCAAGCTTGAGTGTCTCAGCATTCTTCTTTCCTCCTCCAAAGATGGCAGACAAATAAGGCGCCAGCACAGCCTGCAATAAAGTAAATTGCTCTGTCAGGACAAATATCTTTTTTTTATGAACTGTCTATAGGTTTAATTTGCAAAAAAATGTTGTAGATTTTTGCCTGTGATGCACTAAAAGACAAGTGTCAAGGTACCATTATGATTTCTGGCCATTTCTTTTGAAATTGTCAGCAGATAAAATGAGTATCGGAAGATATGTGTAGGGAGAGGCAGAAGTGCCCTGTAAAATTTGGGGAACAGAATAAGAAATATACAGTAAAAGTGGCTAAAACATTGTGAGTACTTTTTTTTTATTTGGGGGGGGGGGGGGGGGAGGGCTCGTAAAGTTCACCAGAAAATGACATTAACAATTTTTCGTCTGCTTTCTTTTGCTTGTCAGAAAATTGTTGAATTGTATTTCACCAATGTTCAAATACAATCCCAGATACACGCTGGGAGAACAACTCTTTCTTGGTAACAACTATAGGGTAAGAAATGTCATGCCTGTCATATTCTCTGTCTCCTATGCCAGTAGGAACTATAAATAAATGTACTTACTTGAAGATGAGTGCTCTCCCACTCTACCCATTCTTCTACTTTTAGATCCCAGGGTTGCTCAGAACCCTGTGTTAAAATATACCTGTATTGCCAAACAAAACAAAAAAGAAACGAAAGAGGGAAGAGGAAAAAATGAAAATATATTCATTTACATACACGTCCATTACTTTTACACTTATATACTGTCATTTTGGTGGATTCTAGTGATTTAAATTTTCAACTATCTTTTTAATTCAATGTTTTTCTGCTGTGTTTTTTTTCATCATATTTGATCTTCTTTCCCTCCTCCATAATCATCTTCTCCTGCTGATCCTCCTACAAATCTTTCTTCTCTTTCTCCTTCTTTTTCATCTTCCTCCTCCATCTCCCAATCTTATTTTCCTCTCTTCATTCCCCATCGACGACTCCTCTTCCTCTTTCTCCTCTCCCTCCTCCTTCTCCTTTCATCCTTATAGCCCCCTACCTCCTTTCCAATCACATTCCTTTTTCAACAATTATTTTTATTATTTGTCTCTCCACCAAATGTTCCTTGAGTGTGAAGATTATAGTTATTGGAAATGTCTGAAAAAGACCATTCAAATACCTGCAGATGTTGTTCGGTGAAAAGATAAACTCATTTGGTGCTATCTCAAGAACAGGGAGTGTACCCCTCTTC
>BQKZ01000070.1:244518-258805 GCA_036244855.1 Temnopleurus reevesii
GTTGATGGTTGATGGTTGATGTTATATTGTTTTATTGTTTTCTTGTTTGACAGTTGTTACTTCATTGTTGATGTTATTAAAATAAGAAGTAAACAATCAAACAGATGCATAATGATAAATTGATTTTGCCTGAAATAATACCATCTTCGGCAAAGTTACACGCGTCCTTGGAAAAAATCCGGACCCAACTTCGTAAACCAAAATAAAGGTTTTTGTTACTATTTAGCGTGTCCAGGGTAAAAGCCGGACGTAACCTTAATTTTGCCCTGTGGTGTTGTTGTGTTTTGATTTCACGGTGATTCATTTATGTATGAATATTTGGTGACGCAATTGTTGCCGTTTTTAAGTCACAAAATTTGGGCGCCTTCGGTAAACCGGGACGCGCCTCGTTCACTGGCATTTTGTGATCGTATCAATATTGTGTATTTGTTTTGTATTCTCGTATCACATTAATTAAGATTTATTTTGCATCAGAAAGATAACTGATACAAAGTTTAGTTAGTTTATTTTTTGTGGACTTGTCGTAATCAATTGATGCTGTGAATAATTTTCTCGTTCATATTTCACCTTTGCTTAGATTTGCCAAAAAGGAATTCATTTGGTGGAACTTGTATGATTTATGCTCACTAGATTTTATTATCAATTTATACTTGTGCTTATTATAGGAGAGCATGGGCTATATTTTGTGACTAAAAATCAGTGTGCGCTTTTGTTTATTTTCTCATCTCGTTTCTAAATTACAAAGAGAAAAATACATGAAGTATTAGAACAAAAAATATTGAATTGGTTATCTATTTCTTTTCAATAATCATTCCTAATTTACAGATAATTAAGTATCGTGTTTATTTTTATTATTCTGATATTTCCAGGATCAATATTTCAGAATTAAATATATAATTGTTTTCAGTTTCGTGTAAGCGAGATAGTAAATGTTCACAATCGTGTCTTATTATTTTGATAACGACTTGCGCAAGTAGATTCTCCAAATTTGAATTGGTCTTTAATTATTTTAGGGCGCATTAACTTTCAAATGTTGCGCCATAACTGAATACTTCAGACAGCGGAATATCGCGTCTGGTATTAAGTTATATTCGTTTCTATATTGCTTGTTCGGAGGATTTGTCTTTGCGCATTTTTCTGTGATCTAGTTTCTTCATTGTAGAAATTAGAGTGTTATTATCTGTTGATGTTCATTACTCCTGTTTCACTCCTTAATAATTTGAGACATACAGCACTTGGTATTTGTGAATCATTGATGTATCGTTGCACTTGTCCTGTGGAATTCTGTGAACTCGTGTGATATACAGATACAGATACAAGTTATAATTGTTATTACTTGTTGTATGGTTAACACTATTGTTTTTATATACTTGGTCATAATTATGCCCATATTTGACTGATATTTGCAAAATATATAAAGTAAAAATACGAAGAGAAAGTGTTAATAATTCTCAATGTTATGAAATATATAGTGCATATACCTTGCAAAGACAGCAGGTGAAGCATCATTTTGTTTTGCAAATGTTCTATTGACAACTTGAAACGACGTTTCTGATTAGATTAAAGTTGATTTAATTCATAATTTGAGAATAGAATTATGTTCGATTTTTATTGACTTGAATAATTGTTCTCAATATTTGAATACAGTTATGAATATGTGTTTAACGATAAGACAACTTTAGACTGGATCGTTATATAAGTCTATAGCGCAGTCTGCTACTTTACAACGGGGCGTTACATAAGTCTATAGCGCCACCAATCAGTTTCTAATCATACTCTCTATTTTCTTGTTATATTTTGTCTAACAATGGAGAAAATACAAATAAATAGTTGTACGAAAAATGACCTGTTGCAAATACCAGGTATAGGAGTTACGACTGCGGAGCGTATTCTTGCTCTGCGTGAAGCCATCGAGAATGTTACCCTTGAATCTTTGGCTTGGATTCCACATCTTCGCAATATTGCAGAGCTGAGGAAGATGTTAGATTTTACACCTGCTCCAGTGTCATTTGAACATGTATCGCCATTGTCAAAGGAACATAGATTTACTTCGTCGCCAATCGCGTCGTATCCTCACGAGTATTTTCCGGCACCAAGGCAAATAAAGGAATCATCTCGAACTACGCGATCGGCAGAGACTGTTGAACCTTATGGGCGGCGAGGACATTCGTTGCCACTTTGTTCCGATAGGGTCGAGCCTACTATGCCCACTGCGATGTCGCGGGCAACAGTGGCTAGTCCTTTGCATGGAGTTGAAGGTGTTCCTGTCCCACATTCACGAAGACATCAGAGGAGTTATGCATCCATAGAAGGAAAGGGGGAGGAGCTAATAGAGGATGGCCACTCCCTTGCAGGTCGCGATCGTTCGGGTGAGCCTCGATTATCCTACCGTGAGCAGACAGTTAGCAATGGACATGTCGTTTTTCGCGAGCTTCAAGACGAACCTCGGCTCCAAGATCGTGGTCATCCAGGCGAGTCTCGGCCATACCACCGCAAACAGACATCCGACAATGGACACGTGGGCCGACAGAAGCCTGAAGATGAACCTCGGCTTCAAGATAATATTTGTGACATTCAACCCCGCCAAGAGCCAAGGAGGCTCATTCAAAATAATCTTTCCTCCGGCCAGTCAGGGGATAGACCGCCTTACTGGGTCAACTTGAACAATTCCTCTCGTCATGGCATATATTACAGGCCGCAACATGATCCAGTTGGTGAACAGCAAGCAGGCGTATCTCACCCGACAAGGACAAATCCAAACTATGGTGTACCTCACCAGTTTGAGGAGATGTTTCACCCGGCTCATGACAATTTTCGCCATGACGCACCACCATTACATGGGAGAGATTATGACTGTTATGAAACTGCCGCCTACTTCCCAGAAGAAGATCCCCACTACGCTCGATGGAGGAGATATCACTATCCAATCCAGGAATTTGCGCATCGATCCTACCAAACTGATCAACGCACACATAGGCACACTCACTACCCGGGGCAGTGTTACCCGGATCCATATCATCAAGATCAGTTTGCCTCTGATGAGCAGGATCGTCGTTACCGTCGGTCCCGGACTTCGTCTCCATCGCAATGCCCAAGAGAGGATTATAATCCCCGTCAGGAAGGAACTAGACAGCCTATGGGGGCCTCGCCGCCGCCAATCAGACGTCTCACCCCACCACTACACCCCAACCTAAAGCCAGCTCCAATAGCGGCTCCAAGGTTCAGCCCTCCGGATCCCACTGCCAGGGGTGCAAACTTAAAGCCAGCCCCACAGGCGGCTCCAAGTTTTGGACGTCTAACTACTAGAGCTACAGTGAAAGACAATGGGGGGCAGCCGAACGGGAGGTGGCCAACCCGCTCTAGCTCCGAGGTCGAAGCTTCAGAAACCTGACCACCCACAGCCAGCCTTCCAATCACTCCGGCCCAAGCCCAACACCCACTCGACGCCTGTGGGTACAACCGGCGTTCCACCTAAACCAGCTCCCAGGATGCATCTACCTAGGACAATTGGGTTCAATGGATCTGGGTGTTGGCATGCATTTTTCGCAAAGTTCACGTCATTTGCGAATGATAGCAACTGGGGTTTCCTACGCAGGAAGGACCAGTTGTGCTGGGCCTTGGACGGGAAAGCTAGTGATTACTACGCCTCCATAACACGGAAGGACCCTACCTTAAGCTACCTCGATGTTGTCCGCAAGATGGAGAAACGGTTTGCCCCACAGGAATTACCGGAAATGACACATGTGCAGTTCAATAACGCACGGCAAACCCAGGAGGAGTCCTGTGTGGAATGGGGCGAGCGCTTACAGGCCTTAGCCATCCAGGCCTTTCCTAATCTGCCTGAGGAATATGTAGAGCAACAACTTGTGTTACGCTTCTGCCAGGGGTCAACTGATCGCGAAACAGGGCAACACACTTTGAATCATCAGCCCCAAACACTCGATGAAGCCCTACGGGTTACTCGAAGGTTCAAGCATGCAAGACACGCCATGCAGATCAGACCTAGAATGGACATCAAGTCAGAATGTCCTGAAAAGATGGTGCGGAGAGTTGAAGCGCCCCCACCGCCCACCAGAATGTCTCCAAATCGGTCCGACTCTTCCATAGCAGCACGCATACACCATGTGGAACAGAAGTTTGAGTCCTTCCAGAATGCAGTACAAGAACGGATGGATCATCTAGAATCACAGATGTACACTTTGCAACTGACCGTGAAACGGAACGTCACAACCATACAAAAGGGAGAATCATTTAAATCTAGGTCGTCACCAAACAGGTCTCCAGGCAGAATGAGGTCAACTGGCCAGGACAGTCCACATTTCAGCTGTGGCAAATCCGGCCACCCAGCCCTTTATCCAGCAAAGACCGTGTCATCTGTGTGTGACGAACAGGAAAATGAGCAGGGATCGGGGCAGTTTGCCCGACCCCGATCCGCGTAGCTCAGGGCACTAGTCAAGCCTCATCCCAGGTCTTATCGGCCAATGAATGCGCAGGGACCGACCTTCCTGCCATGCCCCAGCTGAGTGCTGCGTCAATTGGCGGTACCACGGGCGCACGCCCCACTTCTCGTCCACCCCTCCTTGCTTCCTTATCCAAGGGAAACGCAGAGTATTGGACTGGTAGGGATGCGTGCTCCCATCACGGTGGTCCCTCACCGCAATTTGCCAACATTGGGCAGCCAATACCCGGCGTTGCCCGCCGGTGGCTGCTTCCACCATGGCCTCCACATCCTTATGATGAGGAGTAAGCAAGTGCATCAGTCCAAAGTAAACCGGACCTACAGCAAACCAAGGTCCAGGTACTTCTGATGTACTAGGTCTCGTGATGTTCAGAAGTCACCACTCATGCTACTACAAGGGGGTCCTTCTGTCCCAAACATTGTCGAATGCTCGTTGCATATCTTTATTGATGCATGGGGAACTTTGAAAGCAGGCTTTTCGTCAGCCTATGCGATGCTTTACAGACGCAAAAGATATGATTTCTCCTTATTGGCCATGCACCAACGGACGAGCAGATAGGCCCTTCAAACACTTATGCAGGCCAGCAGCTATAACTTGGTGGACATCTCAGGGCATATGAGGCAATTAAGGTCCTCTTTCAACTAGCAGGGGTCACATCACAACCGAATATGAACAAAACTACGGGTTTTATAATCAATAAGCTATTGCTGGGTCGTGGAACAACACGGCCAATCTAATAGTTTCTTTTCCATCTGCTGCAAGCTCAGGCTCGAAGAACCAGTGTGCTTAAAATCCTACACTGACTCCTCTTCAAGCCCATGATGCAGCAAGGACGAAGCTCTGTGTAACACTGGAGCACATAATTTGATATAGGTATCGCTGATAGAGCCTTGCCAATGTATGACGGCCTCTGCATAGCCTGGAATACAATGCCGGCTATTACGACTCATACAGGCTAGAAACCACAAAATACTTCAAATTATGGTTTTTCCTCAGTTTCATTCAACGGCTGATCCAGATCAAGTAATGATCCTGGCTTCACACCGGATCATCATGTTGCAGTCAAACCGGCGAGACACTAGACGATTGCAACTCAAGGGTGTTCTCCGCCTGGATAAGAAAATTACAAATTTGGTCAAAATTTAGGAGGGGATGATCCTAGTCGTTTTATTATGTGTGAGAAGGATAGCCTTCTGAAGAAAATTGGGTGCACGGGAACCAAATATTGTACATTATGTAAATAGTGACTACACAAGAAGTTGAAATTTTTATTTGAATTGTTATCTGCTATTTGTCTTCTATCTGATTTAAGCTGAGATTGGCATGATCATCATTACTTTACCATACATGCCAATCTATGGAATCGGGGGATGTGTTGTAAAAGAGGTTCGCCTGGTATATAAACCGGCGACTTGGTGATAGGCCATATTATACTCGGTCCTCGTGACCTGCGCCGGGACCCGATATGACCAAGTGTGCACACCCTGTGGTCACCCAACTGCAACCAGCCCCAAGGACCGGGAAACCCGACGTACGCCCAATCAGTCGAAGATCAGGAACCAAAGGAATCAACACGGAAACGATTATCAACTTAAGGACTTATTGTCGACTCGTAAGTCTGGTGCTGAGACAGCAGGAGGCAACTATATTTAACTTATAGGTAAGAATTCCTGCTATTCTCCTTATAATTGCGGCACGAAATGCAATACAACAAATGTAATTTGAATATGAAATCACGCTCCTTGTACTTAAACTTTTCGGACTTATAGGTCAAAGCAATGAATGGTTTAATAGTATCAGGCCTTGTAAAGGCTATATAAGTGTTATGATACCAATGTCCATGTCCTCTCACGGGGTGTCATGATAATTGTACTAACTATACGTCCAAAAGTTCGAAATTCGTTTCGAACAATTAAGTGGACCTAAAAAACCTATAATATGATGTTTGTTCCACATTAAACACATTGTACTTACTCTTATATACATCATATATACAAATATTCATATATATAAAAACGTATAATCCCATATACACTGTATTTCATAGAAACACTAACACTCATACTAAAATCGATATGTGCATCGACCTGTATAAATTATTCATAGTATTTAAGACGACCGAACGCAAAATGAAGACATACATAGTCCTTTGGAAACGGGGCACAACCCTTAAAATACTTATGGGGTGTTGTTCAAAATCAACTGCAAATCAACTGCAACTTAGCAAATTGTAACGCGCATTTTCATTCGCTCATGGTGTGCGCATTTTCATTCGCTCATGATGTGCGCATTTAACAAGACGCGTATGAAACAATGATTTTGATTGGCACGTTCCGATCAACTGCAACTTGCGATCAATTGCAACTTTTGAACAATACCCTATAGGCTATATAGATTTATGTCCTCCAAAAGTTTACAATCTTCACTCGTCTCTGATGCTAAGTGCGCTGTCTGGAGTTGATCAATGATAGTTTGCAATAATTTCAATAACGTAATATACCTATATAATATTTATCTACATTTGTACTATAGCAGCCAAGGGGATACACGTTCCATCCAATGTACTGTTCAAAGGTAAATCTATATACACAGGATACAAAATTGGTGTAGGAATATACTCATTTATATTTTCTTATAAATCACTATTACTTATGCGATGGGCAAAACGGATGAAATCATATAATTAGCTCTCCGACCATATTGTAAGTGATATTTTACATTTTCTGAACTTTTCTATTAACTCAAAAGTTACCATAATCATATACCCTAATAATCATTTCATTCTCGGACTATCGAACTTTCGCAATAGCAAACCTGATTTCATCTCCGGATAAACTGGCCTTTGGAATAACGAACTTTACATAACATTTGGAATAACGAACCTGAGGTATAATGGTACATATGTCCAGAATTTGTTTCATTTTTGGTTTCCGGACTCTCGGGTATTCTGGTCTCGGGATTTTGCTAATTCAGACTATTGAATCTTCGGGAACCAACAACCCAGTTTTTGGACTATCGAACCTTATGAATAACGAGTGTATATTGTCGTACAATTGTTCATTCCCCATGAAAGATTACATTAATTTCCAGGTTCTTCCGTTGCAAAAGCTGTTAAAATGAGAATTCTCATCTTTTGCCTACGTGTTGCTACCTACAAATTCACACATTGTGTCGGCAAAATAGATGTGGCCTAAAAGTTCTTTTGCAGACCTTCAGAATTATTCTTTCCCAAATTGAGTAGACATACAGGAAACTATTGGAAACATATCAGCTAGAAGCACTCATCAGAGGCTATAGCATATATGCTTTTGACTGATAAAGAAAGTGGACGAAGTTATACATAAAGGGTATGAATACTTTTGAACATTTTTTTTGGAAAATTTATGAGTAAAGTTCCCCTGAACCATATGATATCTAGAATGATGTGTTATTATTTTATATGGTGTTGATCATATACAACTCATAAAATGCATTGATTTATTCGCCATGATGAAAATATCCCTAAATTAACTTGGGTATGAACAATTCTAAGGACAACTGTTATTGTAGCCTTCCAAACAATGAGAAGTCCTGATTACACATGTTACACTTGATTCTCTAAATCAATCATTTTCTGCGATAAAGTGATCCGTCTCCGAGTCACCAAAGAAGGAGAAGCAACATTGCGACATAGGATGACCCGGATGAAATAGAGATAACCCTGCCGGAAGTTACGATTGGTCGCTGCGTAGACGATGCAGTTGACGCTGCTGCTGGTGTGGGCAAGGAGCGCGGAGAAAATATAAACCTTTCTGTGTGCTACGGAATCGCGGTCAATGATTACGATGAGTGAGTAGGGCGCCCATAACATGGTGAAGACGACGAAGATGATGAAGACGGACCGGGCAAGCCTCATGTCAGAAGAGCTGTGTCTTGAGGACACTCCATCTTCCTTTGCGACCTGCACAGAAAAGTTGCAGTCAAGTAGAATACATACATAACTCGGAAGGAGGGGTGAAAACGGTAGGTTAATCAAGACAACGCCCATCAGGACTAATTTAATAACACTTCGGAGTGCAATATTACATTTTTTCACAAGAAATGTGCAATAAATAATGCTCCGTTATCCCCAGTGCGAGCAAAATTAAAAACATATACCCTGATATTGCGGCAGCAGTGGGATTTAAATCCACGCCATTGGGGATAACTTTATTCCAAGCCTATAACTAGCTGACTGAGCTATACTCACTGCGTTCGACCGATGGGCGGATGGACATGAATGGTGAGATATGTCAAAATATCCGGTCCATCGCTCAATAAGACTGGATATACACAGCTCAGTCGGTAGATCGTCTTTGAATGGAGCGATATCCTTCATGACGCGCGTTTGAAACCTACAACTGCCGCAATTTTTTTTAATACACAACACGATATAAACTTCAATTGAATGATTTTTTTGTGTTGGGTAGATAAATAATTGAATAATTCTTGCCTTATCCCAACATGGATAAGCACTGATTGACAGTGCTTTACCGAGAAGTTGAGAAAAAAATCTCAGGCATTCTCGGGTAGGAATCGAACCCACAATCTCCTGATGACTAGACAGGTGTCTTACTAGACCACCGAGAGCCGATGGAAGCGGCGGGCTCGATTCGTGTTATAGCAGCAGGTACTGCGTAAATATCAATTGAACGATGTTTTGTGTTGGGTAGACAAATAATTGAATGATTCTTGCCTTATTTGATTCCTACCCGAGAATGCCTGATATCTTTTTCCTCAGCTTCTCGGTAAAGCACTGTCAATCAGTGTTTATCCATGTTGGGATAAGGCAAGAATTGTTCAATTACGATATAAACCATTTCCGCAAAATAAAGTGGGTCTCGGACAATCATGACAATGAATCCGTACGCCGTGTATTGAACTGTGCGGACACAACAATCACAAGCCAGTTCCGATTTTAATAGCATAACAAAGGACCATCGAATTGGCGCTCGACCTAATTTTACGGAAAAAGATAATATCGTGTTACACGATCTTGAGTGTGCAATAGATGGCTAAGGGGTGCGGGGATCCAATGACGTAACAATTGAAAAAAAAATCATCACTAATTTTAATCACGAAAAGAAAACTAGGGATATACCCGGCTGAGTCTTGCTGATGACTTCCATGCATGGTAGCAGATCCGCACATAGCTGTAGATGACGAAACACAACGGAACACCAAAAGCCAAACAGGAGAAGTAGATGGTATAGGAATATTCTATAGCCATGTCTGCTGTGCACAACATGGTGTTCCAGTCGAACCGATGCCCTCCCCATCCGATGATGTTGGGGACGTCGATGAGGAAAGAGACGATCCACATGGTCAGAAGCATCAAGGGCACCGTCCGGCAGTTGTAGATGGAGCGACACTTGGGCCAGTGACAGATTACGACGTAACGATGGAAACCAATAGCAGCGATGTTCCACATTGAGCAGGTGCAGCTAAAACGGAAAGTCAAGGGCAGTTAGTAAAATGATGATTATTTTGAAGTTTGGCAAGTCATTACGAAAAAGATCCATTTATTTTCTTGCACGCAGGGCTATTATTCTTGCTATTCTTTCAGTTGGTATAGTCAGTATATCAAACATTATTTTATGATACCGTCGATTTCAATCTGCTTAGGTTGGGATGGTGACCTTCGGTTTTAGCAGCTCATGCACGTGCTACGCCTATCATTTCGGAAAATTGCAAGTTTTCTTCCTTAAACGTCATCGGAGGCAAAAGAAACACACCATGGCGTAATGATGGTTCATATCAGGAAATGTCTGAAATACAGTATAAGATAGACTTTTTAAATCTAAAAACTAACAAAGTGGAACGCACATGCACGAATTTTCAGTACTAGAAATGGTCATCTCTACTCGCATGACTTATTTGCGGTGAAACTTGCATTGCGCCATTTGCATGATTTGCGGTTCTTTATTTTCATTTATTGTCGGTGGCGAGAATAATAAATCATGCATGACGCTTAATATCATTTTCATAGATATTTTGAAACAATATCTTCTCTTTTGCACCCTATGTTGATTGTTCATCTATCTTAATATGATGAGATAGGACAAGCAGCTTGGTTTGATTTGTCAAAAACTACGCAACAACAATGTTACACGATGTCTTTAACTTACCACGTCATACAGATCACCGCGACCGTTTCACACACCCATTCTCTATTGACGAAAAATTCGGCATTTGTAATAATACCCACGATGCAGAAGGCGTTCACTATCAAAGACACACCCATGTCAGCTACAGCAAAATTGACTATGAACGTGTTTTCTGAATAACGGAAGGAGAGAAACATATAATAAAATAATGATAGAATTAGAATAATCAATAACAAATTACAATTATTCTATATTAATCAAAATGGAAGGATCGTAATTATTGCAAGTTTAATCTGGCACGAGGCTCACAGTGTAAACCGTCGAAAGAATCTAGCCAACACTCCACGTGCACTAAAAAATAACGGTGTACGGTTGCACCTTTAATGATACAAACTAAATGTAACGTTGGGATAGATAAAAAAAATATGAGGATGAGCGCATCCGAGATTTCCCGGAACCTTACGAAATACTTTAAGAACGACTGGTATCAGTTCTCGCCAGTCGTTCGTCGAGTCGTGCGTATAGATTTTTAGAATTAGAATGACATTAGAATGACAGTGATTTAATTGGGATAGCTCAAATTGAAGGAATTGCATAATCGTTATTAGCAACAGTGCAAATAGTCTAATTTCTGCTTGAACTAGAACCATAAACACTTACCAATTTTACGCAAGTTTCGATGCATAAAAACGGCCGAGATAACAAGTATGTTACCAAGACAACCAGTAAACATAATGACGGCGGTCCAGACCAAAATGACCATGTTCATTGCCTCATCGTGTACTTCCATTTCTCCATCTCTTCCGTCTTGCCTATTTGAGAAACTTTGTGAGGGGAGCCACGCATCTAAGGCCGGGTTGTCGAGTGAATTGTTCTGCATCTCGATCTATGATTGAAAAGATATGAGATTCGAGCAACATTGTACTTTTATCATTGACATACCATTTGCCGAGAAGTCTATAGCACAACAGCATTCATGATTTTTTTTAACCCCTTACATCGAGGAGGAGCTTTTCCCAACACCCCTTTTTAGGGTTGCCTTTCCACCCTTCTCTCATGGCGGGATGCAAGTATTTTTTCCCCACGAAGTTACGAAATTATCCCTACACCTTTTTGAGGGGTACGTTCTTTTCCTTCAAAATAAATGGCTGAAATGTTTATGTGGGTTGCCATTTTGGTGGAGTTTTTTTAGGGATATTGTTGTGATATTATGCAAATAGGGTGGATGTGGGGCCCACTTATGCGGTTCGAAAAAAAAAAATTACACGCTATGTTTTGTACATTGATGTGCTACAGACTTCATAGGGAGTTACATTCCTCCCCTCGGCATACAACTTTGTATACAGTTATGGTTATTATACAGTTATGAAGGTTTCCCTTCAAGTTTGGCTTTCATCACGAAAACGAGCTCCAAAGCCGAAGTCTGAAAGTATAAGCACTAATACCAAGTAGTCTAGTTGAAGACTCTGTGATCTAATAGCACCTGTCTATACCCTATAGTCTGTCAGAACAGACCCTTAGGTTTCGTTGTGCGCACACACAGAGAGTGATACAGGGTATGCATTGTGTGTCTGCATGCTCTCCCCAAGCAATGTTGTATGTGTGTGATGTAGTCACACAATATGCATGATCTGCACATGCACACACCGAAAGTCTAGGGTATGTGCTTGCAAACTATCTATACCATTGCCCCGAACACATATACAGCACTCAACCACAGATCAGCCTTATCATCACACAAACCCGCCCCGCGATCAGAGGGATATGTAAGAATATGTGGTTGAGTCCATTTGTGCTATAAAGACTAGTATAATTATGTGCAGAGACAGGTGCTATCACAGGGTCCTCAACTGGACTATAATGCCAAGCATTGCATAAAATGTATTTTGTTTCCCCTGTTAACGCGATATACTATTTGTACTTCAACAATACGTCATGAGAACAAATTAGGCAGCATTTCTGCTGATTACGAGCAAAATAATACTACCTGAATACTCGTTATAATGAAGAGCATAATGATGATAACCTATATACTAGTATAGAAATATACAATGACTCTCGAGGATCTGGTTAAAACTATTCGCAGGAATGAGCATATCAGATAGTACCATACTCCCGAGGGCAAACGGCCCGAGGGAGATGATACTATCTGATGCTCACGAGTGCGAATAGTTTTAGCCAGTACCGAGAATCAAGTCATTGTATATTACTTTTATATCCCTTCTTACAACAACAACATTAACAATAAAGTAGTCTATTGCAGCAGATTAAATAATCTTACCTTGTCTTAACGATAATTTGATAATCTGATAAATTGTTTTTCTAGTCTCTGGCTCGTCTTCTCGTTGAGCACATCATGCGAACGAAGCCCGCCAGAAGTGTCCCGTGCCGTGTAGCTGGGAAGCAGTGTCTCTCTCGCGCACGGTCACGTCTGTTTTAGCCGACTACACATGCGCGCAAAAATAGTAACTTTTTTCCCTAGGGAAAAAAATTACTATTCGTCTGTTTTAGCCGACTACGCATGCGCGCAAAAATAGTAACTTTTTTCCCTAGGGAAAAAATAACTATTCGTACTATTCAATGGCAAACGGCTTCATTAGCAAATCTATTCATTTTTTCTCGCCTGTATACACTGTCAATGCAACGATCTTAGTGTAAGGGATATAATAGTTGTTATCCCATCTCATCAGGGCTTCATTGAAGACTTGAATTTTAGAGAAATATTATTATCATTATTATTATTATTATTATTAGGCCTATTATTATTATTATTGTCATTATCATTATTATTATTATTATTATTATTATTATTATTATGATTATTGTTATTATTATTTTTTTTTATTTTCATCATTATCATTATCATCATTATTATTATTAACATTATTATTATTATCATTATTATTATTATCCTGCTCGACAAGTTTCTGTGCATGACCACTTTTACACGGACACCAAGCGGTGGTCAGATAATTATGGTTGCTGATGTAGGGTTTTGCTCGCTTGTATCTGAAGTTTTAGCGCGGGGTAAGAATATTTACGTGGCATTCCTTAAACCTTGACCAGCAAGCAAGCACCGGACGATTTGATAATGAATATTAAAACAATTTCTTACTAACAATGGCCTGTAACAGATCGAGCGCGGCGCCGAGAAACTTACCCAATTTGACCCCCCCCAAAAAAAAACCCCACAAAACAAAAAAACAACAAAAAAACAAAACGACGAACGGGTAAAGCTCCGACTGAACACGATTCAACACGACTTCTTGTTCAGGGGCACTTATTCGTTGACTGAGAAAGGAATCGTGTTAAATCGTAATCAATCGGTACTTGTGACTTGGGCCTTATATGCAGGGAACGAGGCAGATATTTCAGCCTGCGGCATAGACTCCGGCAGAAATGACATAATGATGCCAAGATTCCGGCGACATCCAAGCATCTGGGCTACAGATAGGTCGGTTGCTGTTTCGCTTTGTAACCATAGAGTAGCCAGGTTTGTCCTGTTATGTAACTAAATAGCGAACTACACACTCTAATAAAAAGACGCGCAAAATAATACAGTATTGGGTGCAATAGTGCAATATTTTACAAAACATACACAAAAGCCCGAAACGAACACGACAGCTGTGGGGTTCGAACCCGCGACATGAAGGATCGCTTTAGTCCATGCGCGCACCCAGGATTTTGATACCGGGAAGGGAG
>BQKZ01000070.1:264868-279624 GCA_036244855.1 Temnopleurus reevesii
ACATCATTTACAGGGGTTCAAAATAGCAGAAAAATCGGCTCGCCGCTACGCGGCTCGGACATCGCCGCTTCGCGGTTCGTGGACGATGCTCCGCATCGTCGTTGGCTCAAACCCCCCCTTGGAAAAAAGCTAGATCCGCCCCTTTGTTCAATTATGTTATATACTGCATTCAAAGATCGAAATAATATGTCACATTCAGGAAAACATTCGTGATAGAGGGTGCCAGACAGCTTTTTAAAAATTCAATATTATTCCATTTAATTTTCAAAATAAATTTCGGCTACATTCTCTACCAAAGCTAATTTGTGGCTTTTTTGAACTTGAACTTTTTAGAGTCAAAATGAAAATAATGTGTTACCAATGAGGAATTTACTACGACATATATTTTGGGGCAAGATTTTTAGTGTATCAGTATTTGACAAGACACAGAAAACATTTTTAAGAGTCGGTTGGGGATTGGCGAAGTGCTGCATCGGTTCTCCTTGCTCTCTGGTACCTTATCTTTGGCAAAACTGAATCAGGAAATTTTTCAACTCCATATTAAGTGCAAATAAACGTCTATTACCTTTCCATGTGATCCACAGATCTTTATCATTTTTAGATATTTGCAAAAAAATGTAAAGAAATATTAACAGGCCTTTTAATGGAAACCCACTGTAATTTTGCAATACTGCAATACATATTAAAGAAATGGAATATGCTGAGTTTGGTTTTATAACTCAAGGCGTTTTTTCATTACAAGTGATTTGTTGAGAGTCTTATCGTTGGCATGCTTATCATCATTATCATTCTTGTTCAGTTGATTTTTTTTTCTTTATTTTAATTTTGACCTCATGCATACTCCGGAGCGGTCACGCATATCTTGGAATAAAATCTTGAAAATGTCAGCATCCATGCCAGAAGTGTGTAATTATACGACGAATAGGAAGAATATAGTAAAGGGGGAAAAACATCAACCTTGAGAAAAGTCGGAGAAACATGAAAAACAGGGATGAAAAGTATCGAGGAGGATGAGAACTGGTGGAATGGTATACCCGAATCATATCCAATCCGATACTATATTCACTTTGTACAGATTACTTTAGCGCCACCTTTTGTCGAATATTAAACATTTCTATTTATAAAACTCGAAAGCACAGACGGTCGAACTGCTATTGATAGTGATTTTCTTTCATAAAATGCTGATATCCATGGACAATCGCAGCCATGAATCTGTGAGTCAAAACCAAGAGACCTAGGAAATGAATTCAACAATTTGGCAGGACTAGGAATCATTCTGAACCATTATTCTCTGTCATCATATTTCATCTTGTTAATTTTTCAAGCGCCCCTGCATCATCATCGCTGTCGGGAGCTCGAGCAGTTCTGGGCGAGACAAGTGCATGCAAAGCAAATCGGCCAGTGTCTGTGGAAGGTTAAAGGGCGACACAGCGGCATAAAATTAAGATGGCCAGTGTTGCTTTGAAAAGTGAAACGACCCGTCTGGGTTTATCGAACAAGAATTATGGACGTTCTTATGGTGCAACGATGAAATCACAACAAGAGACATATATTCAACACGAGATACAACCTGGAGAAACTCTACAGGGAATTTCTATTAAATATGCAGTGCCGGTAAGAATAGTCGATCTAACTTAACCCATTGACTATGGCAACCGGGTCGTCCCATGTAGGCCTACTAGTCAATGGGTTAAATCTGTTTAATATCAACCATCTTTATTCTTAAAACTCCTGGGGCCTCTAAATGTCTAGTTTTAAAACCTTGGTCTCCTGACTTGATCCTGCTATGTTTAACCTTTGGAGGTATTATTATTATTTTTTTTATCAACCCTGGCCAGCGCCTTGGCCTTATTGTGCTACTGCTAGCTGTGCATCATGTTCATGTATACTGATCTATGCAGTTGGTCCTAGTTCCAAATGCATTGTGTATTTACTTACAGGAATGTTATATAAAATGCATTCATACATGCCTACAGCCTTTTACAGGGGAGTGCAAAATGTTAATAGTAAGCAATCGTATAAATGACATCCTTTGTCTACGACTACTGCGCACAACATGCGGATTAACTCTGGAGTTATTGTATTGTTCTCATTTCCTGCTGAAGTATTTGTGTGCTATTTGACTCTTTTTGCTATGGAAAATGTTAAGACATCCATAATTTTTTTAGTCTGTCTTAGTTCATGTAAGCCTTGACATGTCAACAAGCTGAATGGACAATTTGAAACCTTGTAACCTGGTAGAATGTTGCAAATGAGCATTACTGGTAACAATATACATATATAATGATAAATAAATTTCCTGACAATATTTGAGGACACTTTTTCCAGATCTTTTAAAAATGATATATCGCAGCAAAAAATGAGCAACTTTAGGTAGCGTTAAAATATTGCTCCAATGAGTGTCGTTCGAAAAACAGACGAAAAAGTGCTATTCACATACGGATGTACCCAGCTTGTTTGTGTGGTAAACCTAACATATTTTCCACCAAATTTCTGACAACTTGTGTGTAGGACATTTTTTATTATTACAATCAACAAAAATGAATTTATTGAGTTGAAAAGGATTATAGATTCTAACAAACATTCCCAAGAAGCATTCCCAACATAAACTTGGCACTTGGGGATTACTACCTGGCACAGGGGGTGTAGTATAAGGAACAGCTAATTCTAAGGGTTAACCAAAGTATGAAAATGGTGGTGTATTCTTATATAGCAATGCTGATGATGATGATGAATATTCAAATCTGAATGGTACAGGCCCTTTATCCCAATTTCTCTCTAGAATAGAGAATGAATTATGAAAATTGAACTAAAATTTTAGAAATTGCTCTATCTATTTGTACATATGTAGCATGCATTGCCAAGCAATATTTTGATAAATTATGCAAGTAATTCTTCTCAGATAAGAATAGACAAATATATGTAGAAAATATTTATAGGAGATTAAAATATGATAGTCTAAATTCTTTTGCATTTTCTTCCAATGGATGACCTAGGGAGGCACCTCCCTCTCTATCATGTATAGTTGATCATTATTTGTTGATTGTCAGATTTTCTTAGATTGGTTTATATGAGTTTTTAAAATAGATTTGGAGATGCCTTTCTATTTTTCATCTTTACTGTATTTCACTTGAGACATTTCTTCTAAGTTTTTACATGATGATTCAACAAAGTTCAGGTAATTTTTCTAAAATACTATACCATTAACCAGTAATCAGCCTACACTGTAGATTTTATGTAGTATCATGACAAAGTCTGGTTTCATTTCTGATTCTACATTTAGTCACTTCCTGGCACCTATCAATGGACCAAATTTATGTGCTCATCCTATCACTGCTTGTCTGTACACTTACAATTAACAGGCGTGTTCTATAATGCTAACCTTTATAGGTTCCAAAGTTATTTTGCTTTGAACTTTATGATCAACATTGGCACAATAGGCCTGGATAAATCAAGTTGAATGCCCCAAATATTGCATATTGTTGTAAGAACCCAAATAAATATGAATGCCTGAGTGCTCTCGTACATGTACATGCAGCAAAGATTATTTCTTGATTGCATGCACCTGTATGCCTTGTGCTATTAGCGGTTCTCATTATCATCACCCATTGGCCTTACATGTACATGTAGATGTAGACTGTGGTTTTTTTTTTTTTTTTTTGGGGGGGGGGGAGATGTTGACAAAGAACCAATCAAAGTTAGCATTGAGGCTTTAATGCCCAAGTTGTATGGAATTAGCTGGATGAAAAGTGTCCATGGGTTGTCACAAGATTTGGATGATTTTAACGAATATTATCTCCTCACGAGTCAAACAATATTTCGTTTCCCACTTTATGTTGAAAAACTCAATGATAAGATTGAAAAAGCTTGTGCATGTTATAATGGCCAAGTGAGTGGGTGTTTGTACCCACCATTATTTTGGACCAGAGAGTCTTAAATCATTAAAGATGCTGTCTTTGCAGTCATAATGAGGGAACATATTTTCATAAGAGGGAGATCATTTTCATATGCGTGGATCATTATTTCCTTCATAATGTCTTTCCCTATTGCTTGTTAGTTTTAATGAAGATTGCTCGTGATTTCAGTGGCTGGTGAAAAGGGATAAAAATGAGAGATCATGATAAAGACAAGCAGCAAATGTACACATACATGTACATTCATGCATTCTCTATGTTCAGATAAGGATTTCCCATTAGGCGGATACAGGCAAATTTTATTCATACTCTACAACTAAGGTTGTTCTTGACAACCCAAAGCTTTCCCGATGTTTGCCTGACTTAGCAAACATTAATTTATGCAGACTGAATGCAAAGTATTATAATTCCAGCTTCTTAAAACAGGTTTTCAGGAATCTCACCCAACTTGTTCATTTGCAAGAAACATGCATAAATTCAAATATATTTGTAATCGGGCCCATTATTTGTCAGTAATTATTCTGAACACAAAATCCAGCAATGCATTTACCTGTCCATCTTAAAGGTCATCATTGCTGATATTATATGATGTGGTATGATTACCATCACTTCATTGCTTATAATTAGGATAAAGGAGATAAACAGAATACAATTTAGCAGGTGAGTGACTGCGAAAAGCACATTTTCCATTTAAATGTATCAAATTTGAAATACCGTAGGTAATGTCAGTGGATAACTCAATGGCAACTGAAGAGACAGCTGCAACATGTATTATAGTATGACGGTTTTCTGTTAGCAGCATAAATGTAGTTAATAGATATCAATACATCTTAGAACCCTCTTATGAAGCAAAAGAGGTCAGAAAATATGTTGGTTGGCATGTTTGCAAAAGTGACCAAGCCCACATGTAGTGGAAAGTGTAAAATGATATTCAACCATGTTACCCCTTTGCTTTCATCTCTTCATTTTTCAGGTGGAACAAATCAAACGAGCCAACAAGCTCTTCAACAATGACATCTTCATGCGTAAGTCGCTGAGTATACCTGTAGGAGACCAGCCCCTCCCTGCCAACGTATTGGAGAGTGCTACGGCCACTGCCAAAGGTAGCCCTGCCAGACGGGGTCCTTCCACCGCCAAGAGGAGAGAGGGAAGCTCAGAAGATGAGGAGGATAACGGAGGCAAGGTGGAGGTGGATGATAGGGACGTCACTATGGACTTCTTCAACCGCATCGACAGACAAGTCAGGGAGAAGAAACATAATCTGAAGAAGATTGAGAAAAACAGCAGGTAATATTCACACTTGTACATGTATGCCAAGCTCCAACCATATACTTTGCTTTACGTAAACCATGTCCATGCTGTGAAGCCATATTAGAAAGCCTGCGTCAAAACGGTATCCACACTCTTTTGCAACTTTCGCCGATTATTGCTGTTTATATACTGTAAATATGACCATAGTCCAGCAAAATCTGACATTTCTCATCAAACTTTAAAATTGAGGTTTTGTATTATTTTATTTTGGAAGAGACAGAATTGCTTTCAAAATGACACCTTATTTGAAGAAATTTATAAAATAATGACAACATTTATGAACAAATTAATGACTTAGAAATTAAACTGAATGTTAATTCTGCTATATCAACTCTTGAATTTCACTATTTTGTGCTTTCTTCACATAAAATCAAGGAATTGTATCGTTTATTAGAGTATTAGCCTCCCCGGTCAGAGATGGAGGTTGCCAAATTTTAGCGGAGGATCTAAAATTGGTTGATCAGTATTTGTCTTCAGATCTCAAGCGCACGCATGATTCTATAGTTTCACTTGCTAACAAGCATAATCTTGGTTAAATCTTTCCTTTCCATTATTTATGATGATTCAAGTATCACAAAAAACTTACCATTATCTTGCTTTTTTGTCTTTCACAGTATTGGCGAGATAGAAGCTATGACCCCCAACATCCAGTCCACCCCATCCCCATCCCAGAGCTATTCCAGGATAGCTGACTCTGACAAGAGCCCCTCAGAGAGCTACCAACTAGGTGCTGTCACGGTGGCTTCAGAGGGCGGCAAGACCAACCTGGTTGAGACTACACCCCCTGTCGAGGTCGGAGGGTCGATGTCACCCTTACTTGGAGGTAGGGGAAAACGTAAAATGAAGACTGCTGATAGGAGTTGGCCTGTGTGAATTGTTTTGTGTCTTTGCACATGTGTCATTGAATGTTCTCCCACCAATGTGCTTCTTCTGGTGTGCTTCTTCTTGTTTCCATTCAAAGTATATATCCTTACTACATACATCTCAACTATTGGAATCCATGGAGGATATGAGGGATGGAAAGCCTTTCTTGACCTACTATCTAGAAATTGGGATAAGATTATGATGCATATTATTAAATAATCTCATGTTTTTAATCTTTTGTTTTGGTGCAGTTGGGGAGAAGAGGGGTAAGGATCTTCAATAAATGAAAAGTTTCTCCATGAGTCAACTGTCAATAAACAATGTCTTTATGGGAGTTTGTCAAGATCCATTGTTTTATTCTCATCTATATACATGTATGTATGCGGGGATATCATCTTTTCACTTTTCTGTTGGTAGCTTGCTAGAACAAATATTTTGTGAATTTAGCCTTAGCCTCTTTCCAAGCACCCACTATAAACCCCTGAATTGCTTTCTTTGTTCATTATATTTATCAAAAGTGATATGTGCTTTAAAAAAAAATAATAAATTTGAAAAAATAGATAATTGTGTGCATGCCTGCATTGCAGTGTGCACGGCAGTGTGTACAGCATTTGATAAAGGTTTATTAAAGTTACTGAAATTCAAGGTTGCAATATTCCCAAGCTCATAAACATATATCAAACATATCTACTGGTAGCAAATATATACTCTGTACTGGGTCTATTGAAAAGTATAGCAAAACATCCAAATGAATACTGTAAGCTTATCATTGTGAATTTGAATTGTCTTCAATTTTCTCTTAGCATGTACCATGTGTCAGAATTCCCATAACATCAAACTTCATCAAGGCAATTATCTCTTGTGCAGTGTACATGGAGCTCATAAAATGCAAACAAAGCACAAATATATCCCAAGAAAAGCAAACAATATTTGTGCACCTCTATCATTACCAGAGTGTTTATTGGTTCATTGATGATAATTTGTGATTGATTGCAAGTTATGATGAGGAGGTCTTTTCAGTGGCTTTTGAAAATCATCTATTGCATTCACAACTTTATTAAAATTCTGAGCAAATCCAGAATTCAAATCATATTTCAGCATATTAGTTGTGTATTAAGAAGACACGTTTATGCATAAGAAGTAGCATTTAACATTGCAGAGCGCTGTTTGAAATGTCCATCTACATGTAATTTATTTGAGCATATATATGTATTTTTGTTTACAATGATATGCTCTGGTTGTTCCCTACATGTCTGGTGATTATTTGTTTGTAAATTTATGTTCAGTTTTATTATTCACATTGTTACTTTTTTTCATCTAGAGATACTGTGCTCAATGTGTACCACCTGTATTGTTTACATGTAGACCTAGTTTTTGTTTCAGTTTCATTTGTGCCGTTTTCTTCAATTAGCTGTATAGGTTGTGCAATACAATGCATGGATGTCTGCTGTTTTTAATGTAAAAGTTAATTGTAATTTAAGAGTAATGCAGCATATACTCATCTTGTGAATCAGATTGTATCATATAATGATATAAGGTAATTGAACACAGGAATGTATGGGTTTATTATTTTTTATACTCCTTTTTTGAGAAGCCTTTGATAATTTATAATATTTGATATAAATTATATTCAGGAAGTGGGTGGATGAAGACATTCAAGAAAAGAACATTTATTGCGTGCTACAGCATTTTACTTCACTATGCAACAGGCCTACTGTGTGGAAATTTTGTCCAATTATAAAAAAAAAGTTGCAGTGTAAACGGAGGAAATTATAATAAAATGAAGAATCCTTAATTGTATCTTCATTGGTAAGAATCATTTTGTAATGCTGAAAATATAAGCAGGTACATCCATGTTCACTCATTTATTTAAAAAAAAATTATCAAAAGTTCAAATATTTATGGCTTCCAGCAATATACATGTAGATTTTATAGAACTTTCAGAGCAACAATTTCTGTCTTAATCACATCACAGCATTGCAATATAGTACTTTCTAATTGACATTCACAAAATGTTGTTATATCATGAAATCATACTTCACAAGCTAGAAGATGTTTATTGTCTATTGATCTGTCTTCAAATATGAACAAATCAAGGCATTTTATTTTTGCACCATTTGATAAAAGGAGTAAAGCTTTGTCTCGAGCAAAGACTAAGACCCCATTTACACTGTACACCAAGTTTCGACCAGCAAGATCTTCTTAAATCTCTAGTATTATCATAAGTGCACTTACTTCTGTGTGAAGAGGCTAATTGGCAACTCAAAACTGATAATTCAATTCTGAAATTGTGTCAGAATTTGAAAATGATTGATAGTCATTAATTAACATATTTCATTTATACTTAAAATATTTAAAATCATAGAAATCAGTTTACAACTGGTGCAGACCATTATTTAAATCTATTGTCCTGATGAGCATCATCATTGATTTCTTTTAATGATAACAATAATATATTTGCAGTTCCTTGTATATCAAATAGGAAAACATTACCTCCTTTAAAATTGAAATGTAGTAAGGCTCACACACAAAATAACTGTATTATATTTTGGGCATGTATATTAATTTTGGACAATCAAGATTTTCTGTTTCTTTGTGGTTTTTGGCTTGTTCATTTATTTCAGCTATTGTTTCTTGCTTAACCATTAGATCTTTCAAAGTTCTGAATAGTTAATAAGTGCAATTTATCAATATATGTATGTTTATGTTGTTTTCTGTCCATTAGTATATATTACATTAAATTATTGCATCCATAAATACTATGATAAACAACAGTTGTTGCAATATACGTTTTCCCAGATTTGTACTGTATTAGGGGGAATTTACTGCTTTTTTTTCCATTTCATACTTGTTAAGTGAAAGTTACTTTTTAATGAAGCCAAATATGCAAACAATTTAATACAGGACTTGACTTACGGTCCCTGTACACATTAAGAAATTAAGATGCATTTTGCACCCTTTAAGGTAGTAAAATAGCAGTCCCCTTTAGGGTGGAGAAATGCCCCCTGAGGTAAGGTGGATATATATATATATATATATTAAGAGCAGCTGCACCCTATTTCTGTGTATGTGACTATTTCAAGTCCCACATCAAATAGTGATACATGTAGCACTCATCATTTTGTCTCATTACATCATTTCCCATTTCATATGCCAGACACGCTGCCTTAGTATATATATATATTTTTTCCTTTGGCATGATAATAGTTCATGAATTACTTTTATCAAATAAGGGAAGCTTCTTTTTAAAATTCAAATCATGATATAAACAGTGTTTACATAAATTCTATAGAGGTTAAATCATGCATGTACACATGTTGCAAAGATGGCTTAGAAATGATCTTCGCACGCTGACACAGGTAATTTGATCATACATCTGAACTGTCTTCGCTTTGGAACATGTTTACTATATCTCAATTCAACTTTGTAGTTTATTTTACCTATCTCATTTTATATTCCTCACTACTTTGACAAATTGTGAACCAGACAAAACAAAAAAACATAACATCCCAGAAAGAAGGCATAGGGAGCAATTGGATCCTTTGCTGCTTATTGCAAACAAAGGACTCGCAGATAACATGTATATACTAGTACTCTTTTATGGAGCTTTTTACGCATAACATATTATGAAACTGGTTTTGACGCTTCTGAAGGAATTTGGCAATTGAATAAGGCAAGAGTAATTTCAATTATTTCACCCAACACAGAAAAATCTTTCAATTTAGATATTTGAGCATAAAAAATTGTTGCTTCATTAGTTTTTAGAATAAGATTAGCCATATAGTTTTAGGTATTAAGGTGCTAGGGAGTATAATATTTCTGGATTTGGATTCAAATTTTAATATTAAAAATATGAAGTACCGAGTAAGTTCAATGAAATCTGGTAAAATTTTGTTTCAGAATCAATTTTTTTCATAAAATTTTCACTCGATATACCAGTACTTAATATGTAGCATGTTGTCAATGTTGTATATGTATCTTGCCATATATTAATAAAAATAAATGAAGAAATATATTTGCTGTGTTTGCCTTTTCAAAGCCCTGTCCTCTGTTTGTGTTGATGATAGTTGTTGCATGAAGCTCTTGTAATGTCTAACTGTTGCCGAGGTGCCAACTGTTCCAGAATATGTTTTAGCTTTTTTCATGACTTCAAGGTTTTCATCACAAGTGAATAGCTTAGAATGTGGTTATTGTTTTCATGTTTTCTCTTACTTTTGTTCAGGTGTTGCATTACTCACATTTTAAGTTTTACCCCATGCATAATCTGGAACAGTTGGCATCTCTGATGTTAATATGTCTCCATCAGAATATATACTGTAATGGATTTTAGCTGATTCTCTTGATTATGATTAGGCTCCAATACTTTGCATTATTCAATTATGAAAACCCAGCAGTATGCTAGATCAACCCCTTCTTTCTTGTGATAAAAAAATGCCAACCTCCTGATATGGTATACCATGAGAATAGAAATTAAAGAGTGAATCACCAAACAGCTGAATCAAACTCATAAGAGAATGCGTTTGTTTATGGTTATCAGTATGCTTTCCATTGTGAAAAAAATATCATGTTCAACTCTTTTGTTATTCATGTTTTCATTTCTGTGCGTATTTTGGAAGGCTTAATTGCTTCTCACTGTCTATGTCATCTGATAATTTATGTGATTGACAATATGGTTTCAGGCGATGTTGAGTGAAAGACAAGTTCAAAATAGCATGCAGCTCAAGATCTGTAATCATTCAATTAAATGTTTAAGTAGTTTTAGAGCGTAGTTTCAAAATGGTGCCAAGAATATGAATCTTATCAAATGTACTCGAAAAGATTTGTTTAATTGCATTTTAGATACTATTCCATCAAGCGAAAGAGATGAAGACATGTCCTTCTAAATGCTATACATATGTAGTTGTTTCAGAGTGTGTTGTATGCGAGGAATCAAATCCTTGAATGTTTACTTTCATTTTGTTGACATAAAAGTTTATTTCTTAATCATGTGTGGCGTGTCAATATCATGATAGTAAACGTAAGGTCATTCATACGTATTTTTTTTCCTACCATTCATAAGAAAGCAGATCAATTCATGTGTGATAACTTGCGAGAACATGTACAAGAAATAACCCAAATATCTCCTAAATCTTCCATCCGTGTCTGTCCAATGTCGTTGTGCTAGAGAATTGGTGCATCATCTTGACCTTGCTGTGCCCTTAAAACCATCTCATCCCAGTCACATAATGGCATGAAAGCAACACGATTCAACACGACTCTTTGTTCTGAGGTAGTTAAGAGTCGTGTTGAATCGTGTTGCTTCCGGGGTCCTATGTGACCGGGATCTTACATCTAAAGCACAGCACGACCCAGAGTATAGTCGTTGCCGTTGGTAACCAAAGATGCAGAATTCACGCAAGCAAGCATTTCGCAAGAACAGTTGCTTTCGTCGTTAGATTTTTGGACGGATTCAATTTATTTTTTATTGTATCATTTTAGATATTTTATCCCAGTCGTTGTGGGAAAAGTGGATTTGATTGTGTTTATATCTTAAGTAATGCATTCTGTAACTGGGTGACTGCCCTGTCAATGACTATCGATTATGTTTGTTTTTGTAACCTATTTCATTTCTTATGATTGCTACAGTATTTTTGTGTTTACTATCTTGTCCTGTAAGTTGCCTTGAATTTGCCATGGATAAGTGACGTCTTGTTAATTCAAACAAACATAGATTAGCAATAAGAGGGTCAATCGGCTTAATGAGTATACACATTTTTTATTTCAAGGTGTCATTAGAATAAGATATAGTAATCAGCTCGTACGTTTAGGAATTCGAAGTAGTATGACACGTTGGGGAGTACAANCAATTTTTTTCATAAAATTTTCACTCGATATACCAGTACTTAATATGTAGCATGTTGTCAATGTTGTATATGTATCTTGCCATATATTAATAAAAATAAATGAAGAAATATATTTGCTGTGTTTGCCTTTTCAAAGCCCTGTCCTCTGTTTGTGTTGATGATAGTTGTTGCATGAAGCTCTTGTAATGTCTAACTGTTGCCGAGGTGCCAACTGTTCCAGAATATGTTTTAGCTTTTTTCATGACTTCAAGGTTTTCATCACAAGTGAATAGCTTAGAATGTGGTTATTGTTTTCATGTTTTCTCTTACTTTTGTTCAGGTGTTGCATTACTCACATTTTAAGTTTTACCCCATGCATAATCTGGAACAGTTGGCATCTCTGTTGTTAATATGTCTCCATCAGAATATATACTGTAATGGATTTTAGCTGATTCTCTTGATTATGATTAGGCTCCAATACTTTGCATTATTCAATTATGAAAACCCAGCAGTATGCTAGATCAACCCCTTCTTTCTTGTGATAAAAAAATGCCAACCTCCTGATATGGTATACCATGAGAATAGAAATTAAAGAGTGAATCACCAAACAGCTGAATCAAACTCATAAGAGAATGCGTTTGTTTATGGTTATCAGTATGCTTTCCATTGTGAAAAAAATATCATGTTCAACTCTTTTGTTATTCATGTTTTCATTTCTGTGCATATCTTGGAAGGCTTGCTTCTCGCTGTCTATGTCATCTGATAATTTATGTGATTGACAATATGGTTTCAGGCGATGTTGAGTGAAAGACAAGTTCAAAATAGCATGCAGCTCAAGATCTGTAATCATTCAATTAAATGTTTAAGTAGTTTTAGAGCGTAGTTTCAAAATGGTGCCAAGAATATGAATCTTATCAAATGTACTCGAAAAGATTTGTTTAATTGCATTTTAGATACTATTCCATCAAGCGAAAGAGATGAAGACATGTCCTTCTAAATGCTATACATATGTAGTTGTTTCAGAGTGTGTTGTATGCGAGGAATCAAATCCTTGAATGTTTACTTTCATTTTGTTGACATAAAAGTTTATTTCTTAATCATGTGTGACGTGACAATATCATGATAGTAAACGTAAGGTCATTCATACGTATTTTTTTTCCTACCATTCATAAGAAAGCAGATCAATTCATGTGTGATAACTTGCGAGAACATGTACAAGAAATAACCCAAATATCTCCTAAATCTTCCATCCGTGTCTGTCCAATGTCGTTGTGCTAGAGAATTGGTGCATCATCTTGACCTTGCTGTGCCCTTAAAACCATCTCATCCCAGTCACATAATGGCATGAAAGCAACACGATTCAACACGACTCTTTGTTCTGAGGTAGTTAAGAGTCGTGTTGAATCGTGTTGCTTCCGGGGTCCTATGTGACCGGGATCTTACATCTAAAGCACAGCACGACCCAGAGTATAGTCGTTGCCGTTGGTAACCAAAGATGCAGAATTCACGCAAGCAAGCATTTCGCAAGAACAGTTGCTTTCGTCGTTAGATTTTTGGACGGATTCAATTTATTTTTTATTGTATCATTTTAGATATTTTATCCCAGTCGTTGTGGGAAAAGTGGATTTGATTGTGTTTATATCTTAAGTAATGCATTCTGTAACTGGGTGACTGCCCTGTCAATGACTATCGATTATGTTTGTTTTTGTAACCTATTTCATTTCTTATGATTGCTACAGTATTTTTGTGTTTACTATCTTGTCCTGTAAGTTGCCTTGAATTTGCCATGGATAAGTGACGTCTTGTTAATTCAAACAAACATAGATTAGCAATAAGAGGGTCAATCGGCTTAATGAGTATACACATTTTTTATTTCAAGGTGTCATTAGAATAAGATATAGTAATCAGCTCGTACGTTTAGGAATTCGAAGTAGTATGACACGTTGGGGAGTACAAGCTGTATTATTGTGTTTGTGTCAATAATATACATGTATGATGATACTTGGAAAACTGGATTACTCAAATTAAACCTCACAAATTTTCAAAGACCGTATTCAACATTTAACGAAGCAGCGTAGATAGAATGAATTCCTGTCCATATATTTTCGTAAGTCCTTTTCATCAACAAAACAGTATGAAGGCCCACGGCATGCTTTGCACTTAACATGTGAAATTTACATAACCATATGGATCTCGCTGGACATGAAGGACATTAATTCTTGTTTTTTTGAAGAATTCTGACATCCTTCCTTCCTAAAACAATGTGTAGGATGTACAGTCTATCGCAAAAGTTTAAGACCACCTGCAATTTTTTTACTTGCCTCTCTACAATCATTTATTTACTCAAAGGGGATTTACTCACAAATGTGTGCAAGTTGATCCTGCATTTGCTGCTCAAATGATTAAAACTAATGTTCATGTTGATATCAGTTTCCTTATATTAAAGAGAGGTGCCTCAATTTTCAGAGAGATCTTGCGTGATCTCTCTCTCCCTCAAATCTTAATCACATGCCTGGTGGAATGGGGATCGTTGTGCGAGATCTCCCAAAATCTTTCCAAGAGATCAAACTAATTTGTCTTTTCGAGGGTTTCATTTATAGTCTGAGCACGACAACTTGCTGCTTAAGCAGTGAATTGGAGCAAATGTCACCCAAAGATGTCAGTAAAACTCTTCTGATTCCACCAATGAATGTGTACAGGTATGTAAAATGGTCTTAAACTTTTGCAAATGACTGTATATTATGTAACTTACGGAAAATTTGAACCGGAAGTGATCCGATGTCGTCATCGAGAGGTCAAGCAAAGAAAAATTGTTTCTTCAAATTACAACCCTGTAATTATATAC
>BQKZ01000071.1:0-11096 GCA_036244855.1 Temnopleurus reevesii
ATTACTTGCCTCCCAAAATTATCCTTATTCTCCATATCTTTAAAATTCTAAATTTGGAAATATCCTTTATAGTGATGATAATAATGATGACAATAACAGTTCTGATATTGATAACAATAATAATGATAATGATTCAATTCAATTTCAATTTATTTCATTCAGATAAAAAGGTAGGCCTACATACATATAAGGTAAAAATATATGAAATTGAAAAGAATGAGGAGACAGCTTGGAAGACAAGCGTCTGATAATAATGATGATAATAGTAATAATAATGTTAATATAAGAACAAAGTTTGCAATGGTATCCAAATGCACTTTTTAAATTAATATGCTGATTTTTTTTTCCTGGAAAATATCATAGATAATGCACATTCTCTATCAGGGGACAACGATTCTTTTCACCCATGCCTTTAACATAGAAACACATCGCCACAGTTTAGTCACGATTAAGAGCACACATAATATGTGTACCCATACATTTGATTCCTGAATATCATTGTGGAGAGTTTTGAAAATAAATCTGAATTTTACCAATGCTTTCAATACTTATCACTTGAAGAGAGTGAGGATTATTGTTCATTACTATTCATTTACACACATATTTGATTATTACGATATTACATATTCGTTTTATTCATGTTTTGAGATTTTCTCTTTGTTTATGTACAATTTTCAGTGTTTTCTTTTGGACCTCCATGAAAAACACAACCATTGTATTAATGGATTTCAATGGAGTGCTATATACAACCGTCATTTTATCATTTCAAATATCTATCTTTGTACTTATGTTCAGTTTAATATGATAATTTCATGCAAATTGATTTTTGTAATATTGCGTTGATTTTACATCATGGACAAAAAAATCCGACCAATGTATCGTGGGGATTAATGATTATCATGCGACGATCATTCCACACATGTGAAGCACGGATTGTGCTTTGAATAATGATTACTATATCCGCACCTGCTATTATTTCCAGCATTCAATATCCATTCACTATGACTTTACGATGACACCGAACGTAAGTAAAATACTACGTGGCTTACTAGTTTATGTTTGCATGGCGGATCCTGATGCTGATAGAGATATGGGGGAGGGGGAGGGGGAAGAGATACATTTTGTAGGGGGGGGGGCGTCCGACGCCATCTCCGCAATGAAAAATGCAAACATAGAAGCGACGGGGACATAAGGAACTAGAACCCTCAAGGTTGTAGCCATGCAAGCAAGCAGTTGGCTCGACGAGAGTTTTTTTTATTCAACTCTCACCGCAGAAGTCATGCATAATGCAAGCTTGAAATATTGGGTTGTAACTAGTCGATGTTATGGTGTCGGTGAGGTGATTTTTTTTCTTCGTCTGCAATCAGAGCAACACGTATGTTAATACATGGGGCTGGTGGTTAGGGGTTAGAGCCCAACCATTTATTTGGGGCGCCAGCCTCACCATTTCCAAGCTCGCCGCATCATTCCAACCAACAAAGAAAATCGAAGCGAAAAGGGCTAGACTGTACCTTCCAGCTCTGTTTCATATTTTCAAAGTACAACAACAATCATAGCTGTGAGGTCATATAGTTCCTTCTATTCCCGAAACTTTTGTGTATATGTCCCTTCTCGTTTCCAAACTCTTTTCAGAATTTTCTTGACGGCGATATTTGCTGAGACTCCTGCGTTCATTTTTTTTCTCCCTTCTCCTTTTCACTTTTTTTTTCTTTTACTTACTTAAGTAAATGGTTATTGTGAGAGAGTGGCGTTTGCACACAATGGGGCAGCCGAGGCGTATTTACAAAGAGTTGTGACTTCTGCATCAATGTAGCCAGTGCCTGAATGGAATACAAAGCCAATAACACGAGAGTTACACCGACTTTTGGGGGATCATGACCAAGATCGGAATCGCCGAAGAGAACGCGACGGACGGGACGGGGTGAGAGGGTGAAAAGCGAGACTTACGTTGGATTTTTAGATGGCATCTGCCGGTTCGGGCGGCCAAGTAATCCTCGCCTCAGGGTCACTGAAACTGATACCCCATTGTACACTGTAACAATTTATTGTAGTGGTGAGAATAACACGAAAATAGGTGGTTAAAACACCCTGAAAAGCCTGCCTTGCAAGAGGAGAGAGAGAGTTGATACGGTTGTGGAGAGGGTATAAGAGGAGGACGGATTTGCGAGTGCGTCTAGAGTGCTTAGCCTTGGGGAAACTCTTAAATGCGCGATCAGAGCGCTATTGAGTTAAGTCGAGCCAGCGGATACAGCACGCGAACCCCCCTAACTGAAATCATGGCGACCCTGCAATCCCATAGCCCTTGACAGGACCTGATTAAGCACCCCTTAAACCACGTCTAATTTTAATCGAATTTCATTTGTTGTCATACAACTGGCAATCATCTGAATTGACAAAGGAACGGGTCGGTATCAACACCTCTCTAATAATACACCTTCCAAGCCCCCCCCCTCTACTCAACTTTCCAGCGCTCTCTCGTTTAAAGGGTCATTATCCTTTGTTTTGTGCAGTAACCAAATCGACGACAACGCCATCGACTGGATACGCTAATGATGTGATGATAGAATGACTGGTTATTAATATCTTGTCATTTCCACCTCACCGATTTCAAAATGATTCTAACACTTGCTACCAAATCCTCAGAGATATCCGCTCTCGTTCAAGAAAATGCCTCACAAATCTCGAAAACAAACAATCACCGATTGTAGTATTGATGCCTGCATCGTAATCAATATTAATAAAGCGATTTAAATGATTGGTTGCTGCTATGATAACCGATTATTCTGACATTAAAGTATGAAGCATATTGACAAAGAAAGCAATTATGTATTTTATATACGTCTGTGATTACAAGCAATTGTTGCCAATTGCTCCCGAAGAAGAATTCATTCCTCATTTATTGGAAATTACTTAGATTGTAATATCAATTTGTTCGTAGACCCATCAAGGAAATAACAAATAAATCATTTCTACAAGATTAATGTGATGGAATGATATTATATAATCTGCCCAGTAAAAGTCTTTTAAAGTACAGACTAAAAATCTGTCTTTTCCCTTCCAGCATGTCCAGGTTATGTTAATATATAGATATTCATCAGCAAAGCTTTCCTCCACTTATCACTATGTTAATATCATATTATCTAGCAGTTCCCGAAAGCCATTGATATTGTTCAAACAAAGATTGACCAGTTCTATTATCCACTCATGATATCTTACTTATCAATATCTAACATATTTATTTTATATGCCTTATCACAGTAATACTAAAGACGTGAGGGTTTGCGGCCAGGTTATCTGAAAACAAACAGGCCAAATAGGCACATGCCGTTCTCGATTACGATTAGAAATGTGCCTTTTGAAAAGATGCTGACCTATTTAAATCATGAAATTGGAATACTAGCTAAAGGATGCATTTTGTACCGAAATACATTTAATTTCAATCCAATGTTTATTCGAGAGTTTTATGAGATTTCAGTAGGCGTGGCCTTCAATTTATAGAAAAAATGACGAATAAACAATAAATAAATCGGGATAAACCACATTCAACAAATATTTACCATGTTTGCCTCGAAAGTGATTTATTCTAGGAATTTTTTTTTTGCTACATTACAATGTTCTGCTGGGCCCATGCATATTTATTGCGTTTATTTTTTCTGGAGTCTTCTCGGTACATATACTCATATATTTAACGTAAATGTAGAAAGTGAAAAATTTACAAGATTTGATATGTCGACAATTTTCTTCAGGTTCCTTGTTATTAACGCCAAATTGGCAACATAATCATTTCATCAAACCATGTCTCTTACATTCTAATTTGGAATGTATACATTCATAAATATAAAAAACAAAATCATTTTTTTTTAAAGATTGAACATCGTAACCATTTTTTGTAGGTTCATGATTAGCAATGTCGAATTGGCAACACCATCATTTCATCAAACCATTGACCTATAACATGTATAACATAAAAAATGCAATTAGACTTACGATAAATAATATTGATAAGTCTTTGACAAAACGCGTACGAAAGAAATATAATTAATCTTCAATTTAGCCTATCTCTTTTATGTTACAGGCCCTATGTCTCATACATTCTTATTCAGTTCTCACCTTGTATTATACACAACTATGTCCTACGCATTTTATCATGTTTATGTTTATGCATCCTTGTTGGAGCACCTCAATAGCACGTGCGAATAAAATTGTAATTTTTGGCGCGCTCACTACATCCAAGTGTCGTCTGCTCCCAATCGACCCAAACAAAAGCGTTCAAAATCAAGGCTAAATCGACGTTACTTCATGAAATATGAAAATCAGATCATCACCTCAATCGCGTCGGGCTCGATCTCTACGGATATACGACGGAGATATGTCCACAGAAATAGTACATGGATTGCGGGTTAAGATAATACACGCTCGTCCAACAGTTCCCCCTCTCTCTCCCCCTCCGCCTTTCCCGGATTAACTCCCAAGCTATAGGATCATGTGAGTCCGTGATGCCTGCTGAGATTTCAAATTTAATCCCATGGGAATAGAGAAAGATATTTAATACTTTAATAGGACGGAAATTGTGTAAATCTGATACTTATAGAGATGGACAAGCGCTGTAACCATTTTATCTTTGTTTATGCCGAAATATGACAGCATGACTATGATAAAGGAAAACAAGAGCAAAAATATAAGTTGCTTACAAAATATTTCTTCCCCATAATTTGAATACATTGTCCGACGACCATTTATCGAATCATAAAAATGTTTCTTTAATTTGATTTTATATCTTGAAAGTCCCAATTAAACAAATGGAAATATATATGTAAATGTGTATGTGTATTAACTATTTTTTCGAACACACTTTTTTAATTCTTTGTAAAATTGAATGGTGGTGCACGTTTGATTATGCAGATTCATGAAAAGGTTATTATGATGATGATGATGGCCTCTTGTATAGCGCCGGTAACCGCCACAGCTGGGCGCTCATGGCGCTTGATTACTAAAAAAATAATGTCTCACAGATTTCAACGTCCTAATTAGTGCTGTGGTTTATCTTTCAGTCCAAGAACTCCCAGTATATGTGTGGAGCAAAAGCTAGTTAGAAAAAAAATCATCCATGCAAATTATTCTCGTGCCAGATTGAGTGGTGACGATCTATGGACGAGTGTAAATATAATTCAACATTGATCGTTGGTATATATGTGACGGCGTCTCATGTACTGCGCACGTATATATTGGTTATGATCATTCCAACTAATGAATGGGCAGTTCGAGCTCATGAATAAGTTCCTTTTGTTATGCTAATGACATGTGAATCTTTCCAGCCTTCCAACACCCCAGTTGATACATGCTAAGTCCACTGTACTTGAGTGATAGCTCCAGACCGCTTCGATGTTTAATTATAACATAAACCGTATAGGAAGTCCGATGTTATAAAGCGGTCCAGAGCAGTCACATCGCCCTGATGAAGTACGCCAATTTTATTATAAAACCAGAATAACAATAGGCAGAAATATTGCACTGCTTCCTCTTGCGATAATGTAAATCAATTGGTGGCTTTTCAGTCTATCTGCTTTGTATATTTATCATTATTATTTATTAGGTGTACTCTGCAAAACAATAAATTATAGAATAGCAAAGGGTAGGCTAGCACATATGCTGCTTGAATGGTCTTTAAATGAGTATTTTGATTAGGCTATTTTGATTTGATTAATACGAGTTAAAGTATAAACTGACATATCAATTGCTTTCCAATCAGATACTGATCGATTGGTTAATTCAAACTGTGTATTGTTCACTATACATTTCCTCGCGAATTGTATAATCAAATTCCAATTTACGATAATATTGAATAATAACACCGAATTAATTATTCTTTGTGACAGAGCTTATGAATATCGTTATAAGCTGTTCTACAACGAACATTAAAATACTTAAAAGAAAGTCAATCGACAACTAGTAACGTGAGGTGTCGAATTTTGAGATGTTTTTTTTTTCACTACGTGTATTTTGATAAATTCATTTGGTATTTGATGCGGCAATGTTTTCGTCACTTGTATTTGTACGTGTATATAACTGAAGCCCTTAATTTGAGATAATATCTAATTCTTACGAGAGAAAGAGACTATATCTGTTTACTTGATTTTCTGTCATTTGTTAGCAGCATTTAAATTGGTATATTTATTTCGAACATTTATGTGTCTCTATTTCTTACTTTCTTCTTTTCTTGTACACACAACTTGTACACCCACACGCAAAAACACACATACACATACGAATACAAAAAAAAAAAAGCAAATATTTTACCCAATTGTTTGTCACATTCTGATTCTTAGTCAATTCCTATTGATATTACTTCAAAACTACTGCATCTAACGACATGTTTATTTGATCATACTCCCACTACTTCTACATCTACTACAGATAATAGTTTGTCATATACGCCTTCTAAATCACTATCATATACTAGTGCATCATAAATAGGCCTTTTAAAACTTTGTGATAAATGTTTATGTATATTTGTTCCCAATGTTCTATTGATCACTCCTAATTCTACTACAGTCTCCATTTACTGCACTCTGCTGTCACTACTTCTGCATCTACTGCTGATACGGTTAAAAAAATGAATTACTACTACTACTACTACTACTACTACTACTAATAATAATAATAATGATAACGCTACTGAAATTTTTCTTATCATTTGATGTAATCACTGATGTAGACAGTACTAACTTTAGCTCTCCATCATCTCATGTATCTACTTATTTATCTGCTAGTGACAATATGTCACTACCTTACACGAATGTTACTTATTTCCTTATACCACTATTAATTATATTCTAACTTCTGGTTCTACTACTACTGCTACTACTACTACTACTATTATTATTACNGTCATGAAATATGTAACGAGACGGAACAATACTGAGCGAAATTAGCAAGGTAAAAAGGGAAAGAAACAGAAACATCGATACATGTATAACTTGGTAATAGATTAGTAAATTCTATTAACGTGTCGGCACTTTTTTCATTCATCCTTTCCCCCTTCGAAAGCAGCAAATACATGTGAGAGAATTATATGTAAATATCATAACCGCTTGCCTTTAAAAGCAAAACGAAAAAATTGGGCAATTGGGTCAGGACAGACAATAAAAACACGACTCCTCATTCAGATATCTAGGTTATCCATTGAAACTCATTGTAACACTATTACAAAGATTGTCATCATCGGATGGAATTCCTAATATTTACTTACACCGCTATTGTTGTCAAGGATCAAAGACTAGGGAACGAGCGCCAAACTCTCTTTGCGAAATTAAAAACAGCACCGCGGAAAAAACACAGTGCAATTGCACTTGACTGTGTCGAAAGGCGTGACTCCGTCAAAACAGCTCGCTTCTTCTTTGACACATTGCAATATGGGGCTCATTGTATCAAGCTGGCTTTTACAACTTTTAACCTTTCGGAATAAATGCATATGAATGAATGTAATATGATAGTGTTTTATCAGTCTGTTCATGAGCAGCATTATTTCGGTCTACATCGTGTGGTATACATACATTTTGAAAAAAAAAACCCAACTGAAATAAGATCTTTGAATATGTTTTTTGCTGCAGGACAAAGATGAAAACCAATTTTTACCTTATTTATAATTGATCTTGTTTTCCTGTTTAAATATGCTTAATAAATAAATTGATAATTGAAAATACACTCGCTATTTGGTAGACTTGTTAATGTTTTATTAAATCATTTTGATAGTCAACCGGCTATAAAATCACTAGTATTTGTAAGTAAACATTTCTAAATGAAAATTTATATTTTGCAAAAATGATGACTTTCCTTTATGTGATACTACTGATAAATAAAGAGAAAGAGCAAGTCAAATAAGAAGGATAAGAAAAAGGGAGAGAGAGAGAGAGGTAAAAAAAAATATACTAACAGATTTATTCATAGTTCATGGCATCATTGTGCCGGATAGAACAATATTTAAAAGATCGCGCGATATATGTTTTTGATGTAAATGTTCAATGATATAATCAATCACTGAGATTTGAAGTAAAAAAAATCAAGCCATATGCAAATCTGATCGTCATAGGATTGGAATTCAATTCACAATAAGTTCTGAACACCCGACAAAATAACTATATTCTACACCATGATAAACAATTCAAGTATGTTATGTAATATTACTGAATAACAATCTTATTAGATTTGATTGGGGTATAGGTATCACCACGACAATAATTACCATATTTTGCAAAAGTCCAATTCATCAAAGGACAACGAGAGAGTTTATCGCACTTTTAGTTTGGACAGCACGATATATACTACGAAAAAACACACAAACACACAGACGCGCGTGCATAATTAACAATACATCTATATTATTCAGGCTTAAAACCACAGTTTAATAGAAATATATACGTCAATCTATTTTGTCAAAAAAGATGGGCTTTCCCGGATTATACTTGAGCTTTTCAGTGCTTTTTTGACACACACAAAAAAATAAAACAAACTGGCTTCAGCACTATTTGCGCGATTACGTTTTACGTTTCAGGTGAGACTGGAATAAAATCTCAATTAATGAATTGCAATTTATAGACGTAGCTTTTAAACAGCTTGATACTGGACAATAAGTTTTTAGCACCCTATTTCATCCAGAATGACGCTCGCATCTTATATGATATGCGGGGGAGCAGAGAGATGATTTATGAGGACATTACGAGTATAATATCCCAAGTTTAAATGCCGTTAAATCAGGATTTGGATCTCTTATTTGAAGAGTGAGCGATGAGTTTAGGTTTTGATTATTGGTATGCAAATGACAAAGCACAGAGCGAATATTATTCAATATATTCATTTCTAGATTTTTTCTAGTGTAAAAAGAGGCAAAGCCGTGATATTGCGATGCTGATGCAAATCCACATACATTTTTACCGCAGTGTTGACGAAAATTTGCTAATTTGAAGATTGTTTTTTCCATCATAGAAACGAAGATGAATTTGATTTTTTTCTTCTGTTGGAGATATAATTCAAATAAAAGTTTTGATATGGAATTATTTTCAAACGTTTATGAATAGTTGTGGTTCAACAGAATAACATCCACTTTTTAAAATCCCTTTTTTCTATATTTGATACTATGTGTTAATTTACACTTATATTTTTTTTCGAAAAATAATGATGGACCATAGAGTTGTTGCTTCTGTAAAATCACAAACATTAATTATACTTTTACATATTATAATGTCTGTTAAAATATTCATTCATTCAAAGCTTGTCATGCTTTTTTTGTTTTGAGTATTCATATCTTATTAAAGGATACAGCAGAGGAAAATGTACGTTTTAATCATTTCTTTTTAGATCTAAAATACCCTCCACCTCCACTTTGTGTCACATATCTGAATCTACACCCTAGTCTCTTTACCCATCCTTGTAACTTGCCTTAGCACTCCGATGGCATCAAGCATGCGTCAGATAACATTGTTATGAATTATATCTTTAGATCATATATATGATCATATGAATCACATGAATTATATTTTTAGGTGATCATAATTATTGTTAAAATGTTGGTCAATATCCATTGTTTATCAAACGAAACAGTAGAGGAATATTAGATCTGATATAACCTCCCCCCCCTTGTGTCGCATATCTGAATCTACATTAGTCTCTTTACCCATCTTTGTCACTTGCCTTAGCACTCCGATGGCGTCAAGCTTGCGTCAGATAACATCATTTTAATTATATGAATACTATTATTCGATAATCATAATGGCTGTTAAAATATTCATTCATCTATGNCATTGTGTGCCACATATCTGAATCTACACCCGTCTCTTTAACCATCTTTGTCACTTGCCTTAGCACTCCGATGGCGTCAGGCATGCGTCAGATAACATCGTTTTGATATTCTTAGATAATTATAATTGTTGTTAAAATATTAATTCATTAAGAGGTTTTGAATATTCATTGCTTATCAAAGGAGTGGAGGAAATTTATGTTTGAATGATATATATATTTGTTTATATCTATAAATACCCTTCTCCTTCCCTCCGTTGTCTGGTTGCATGTATCTGAACCTTTTCTTTAACCATCTTTGTCACTTGCCTTAGCACTCCGATGGCCTCAACCATGCGTCCGATAACCTCGATTTAATTATATGAACTATATTCTTAGATAATCATAATGGTTGTTCAAATATTCATTCATTTATAGTCATTGAATATTCATTGCTTATCAAAGGTAACAGTAGAGGAAAATGTATGTTTTAACGATACTTTTTTTTTTAGAAATCTAAAATACCGCCCCCATCATGTGTCATATATCTGAATCTACACCCGTCTCTTTAACCATCTTTGTCGCTTGCCTTAGCACTCTGATGGCGTCAGGCATGCGTCAGATAACATCGTTTTAATTAATGACAATTCTCCCTCCAGCCAAATACGACACGGAATCCCGTCATCATCATCGCCCGAGCTTCTGGCGGGGATATCGGCCACCGGGACCCTCGACCCAGTCGGTCGGAACAACTCGGCTGGTAGTAACCTTGTTCAAGACATTTTGTCGAATGAATAGCAACGAGTTTGTGTTATCGGCAGAGGGATTTGATTTGATTTTAATTTATTCTAGAAAATTAAATGCTTAATAATTCCATGCTTAATACAAAGTCGCAGTCATAGGATAAAAAGAAGCTGACGGTATACCATACATTATTTAATCTATCTTGCATTATGCCCCAAAGCCCAAAATGCGCATACACACACATACACGTAAATATAAACTAAAATCAGTTTATGTTTATGATTACTATCATGTCAATCGTGAAGGCAATGCATACATTTTTTTACGTTAAAATATCAAATGCCAGATCCCAAAATGCTACCTAAATGTTTGATGGTGTACATATAAACAAAACTTTGAAAATATTAGGCATCAAAATCAATGTTTTGTGCTCCCCCTAAAAAAACAACTAAAATTCAAAATGTAACATGTACACTGTGCGGGAATAAAAAGTCAGTGGTACGCCTTTTTCAATTTTCATAGATATATTGATAGTGCCTGTATAATCATGGAACTATAAACAAAATCCCATGGTATAATTT
>BQKZ01000071.1:23617-40496 GCA_036244855.1 Temnopleurus reevesii
AAACATTGAAAAGCCAAGCCACAAGTCGGGATCAATGTCTCTAGTGGCTCGGGCGCGTGCCGACCAGGAATCGACTCCGTTGTATTCCTACTGCGCAATGCAAACGGATTGATTCAAATGAAAAGCAAAATAAAGTAAAATTTGTATGGCTTTTATATGCATATATTTATGTAAGTATGATGAAAGTGTATATTTTCCAATAGATTTATGCTAGATCCACTTCATATATTTGAAGTGAAAACATCGTAGAATATTAATTATAAAAAAGCTACTAGCAACATTCTTTAGGAAATGAACTACGTCACTAAAGGGCAAATCATTTTGTCTTCTTCTTCTACTAAATTATCTATTTTGGAAAAAATAGAGAAAATACAATTTCTACTTTTTTCAGACATTCGCGATTCCTATAAGATTATGCTTGATTGAATCAAATAGGAATGTTTGTGAATTCATTTTAAAATTAAAATTGTAAGAATTTATGAAATGAATATGATTTATTATTTCATTTGTCTATTTATTTCGACATTCATTTGCTTCAGTATGTTTTAATTGTCATGTGACGAGCTGTGATTCACATAAAACATGGGACTTCTTTTTCTAATTAAATAATAAACTATGACGCAAATGTACTAAAAGGTTTAAAGGATAGATATTTGTTACAAACACAAGAGAATCAACAACAAACATAACAAAAGCAACAGACAAACTTTTGCTTCGTTTATCATGGGTTAGTGTTTTAAATGATGATATGTATCTCGAGAAGTAGATCTGACTAAACCTCTGATAAAGAGGGCTGCATAGTAATCGTCCGTTGTTTGTCTAATATGTATATTTTTCAAGTAATACACTCATTTCTCGTATGCCTAATTAAAATTTCAATGCTCCAATTTTGAACACCATTTGCATCTTATGATGATACCTACTTCAAGTGTTTACACGCAGTCGTTGTCATCTTTGGTAGATATAACATTCCATTAGCTAATAAGCCAACTGGTTTTGATCAATTTAGAGTCCAAATAAGGTTTTGAACGAACAACTACTCAACTACACCCCAAATTGTAGGTGTTGCATTTTGTTCCAAAATGTGTGTCATACATACTGAATGTGCTATTTCGACACTAACTATGAGCTATTTTAGCACATTGTGCAGGATGGTCCATCTTTAAAATTGCTCTTTCGAGCCTAAATTAGGCATTCACTCATTTTGCTTGTACATTTATGCTGAAATTCGCATTTTGTCCTGCAGTTAGAAACTTTTCTTGATCAACTGAGACCACAAGTACCATCCTAAATCACATGCAGCAAAATATGGTCATAGGATTTAACCGAAATACGAAGAAAGTTTCCGGATGGTTATCGGTCTAAATTATGCGTGTACTAGTCTGAATAAAATGGTGAATACATGCACTTTTAAAGGGCACAGGTCTATTAAATACGTTAAAACAAACTCTGTCAAGAACTTGTGCGATTTTAGATATAACAATATAAATTCAGCATTCTCCCCGGCCCGACACATGCATTATTACGTGGAATTTATATCCTGTATATAGGAACGGTTTTTGCGTGCGTCAAACATCAGCGTTTGCAGTAATTGAAAACCACTTTACGGTGCAAGCGTATTGGAATATACACGGTTGCTATCTTCAGGTTGTATTTGCTCATTCTATTCAAACCAATGATTATAGCTAGGCGAGATGAACCTTTTCGAAAAGTAGAGAGAGAGATTTATAATTATCACGATATTACTCATTCATGTATTTGCGTGGTAATCATCTGCCCTTAGGGATAGATAGTACGTTCACTGATTGAAAAAGGAGAATGAACAGGTGATCTTCGTCTTATCTGCGTATATAGTGATGTAATGTAAGGCTTATATATACATTTTCAAACATTAATGCAAGCAATATCTGACGCTCAATAAAACAAGATATATACTATTTTATTCCAAACAGATGAAAGAGATAAAGATGTTAATACGGTTTCCACCCGTTTGTGGCTAGAACCGTTGTATTCAGTGTCGTCATCACTCTAACTGATTAAGGGGGTGTTTTTCAAAAGTTGCAATTGATTTGCAGTTTATTTTGAACAACACCCCCTAAGACTGATGCAGATGTACACACATTTTTGGGGGTTAGGCTTTGCGTGTTCTTTTATCTAATTGTGAAGATTTGAACATATCACATAAAGCTAGGCAACACATTGTTTTAGAGTGGAATGACAATATCGAATTGTTTTCGTTTCTTGTTATATCTTGTCTTCATTCAGCATGTGGATATAAAATACTAGTGAATACTTCATGTAAATGTACTTAATAATTCTCTTGTACATGCACAAACCCCCACATTAATGTAAATTATTCATAATTTAGAAATTAGGAGAGAGTATCATCGACGAACATGTAGCTACAAATCGATGCTCTCTAGAACATTTTATTCTTTCGAAATTTTGGCAAGACTAAAAGAGTAACCTTTCACCAAAACTTAAACCGGTCGGGTCTCCAGCACTGGATGTTGGTTTTATAACCACTAGATCGAGTAGACGGGTCTATTGGTGTATTCATAAAAGGTTGGGTAAAAAGTTTACCGATACTTTCTAAACAACTTTCTAAACAACTATCTGTTAAAATATGTCCAATTTAAGGTTGAATTTTGCATTGCCATGCATTAAAAATTGAACATTAAATAAACCAAGAGTTGAGTAAAAATATTTTTCTCGCAAGCCCACCGTAAGTTGGACATATTTTAAGGAATAGTTGTGGAAAGTATACTGCCCACTGGCAAAATTTATGCCCATTTTTTATATACAGTTTTAAGAAAATGCAATCTGCATGTCCTTGAATGAAAGGCATTTCGTCCAAATTTTGTCACCCGAATTTTTCAGATCGCATTCCGTATGCATTTACCGGTTAAATTACTGTTCAAATGGATTCTTTAACACCTATGTAATCTGCGTCTGTATTTTACGTACATTTTGTAAAGATAATATAAACTACTTAATATTTTCCTATTGAACCAAAAGAACTCAAAATTAATCAAAAGTATTAATTCAAATAATGTTTTTTGTAATGAAAATATCTACTTGTATGTACCCTGGGATTTTTTGTTGTTTCGGCCCTAGGATTTCTCCTTAATCTGTTAATCGCTCAATTTTTTTTTTTATTGGGAATCAGCATATAATGTGTAGAGTGGGGGAAATTGGCGCACACGAACAATCCGAATTTGGGAAATGACAACTAGAATGATCAAATCGAACGTAGCCATTTTTGATGACCCAGATATCTATATCAATTCACTGTATACGACCCCATATATTCCCCATTAGATAGGCGATCTTCCGCCTTTGAAGTCGCTCCCGAATTGTATATGGATATTGTCACCAAATCATTGTGATATTCCAGATATGTTCTGCACATTTCTCAACCTAAAATTTCGACAAAGCGTTAACAACAATTGACAACTACTGTACGGCAGTCTCAAATGCCGCCTCGGGAAAGGGTTTTAAGAGCGTGTCTTGCCCGAGAGTTTAGAGGGCGTTTTACCTTTCTAAGTTTCGCCGGATCATCTTCGAATGCAGAGCTCTCTACTCACATTGTCACACGAAAATATGCTCTCTGTTATAGCTGTGCTAATTATGGAGGCGTTATATGGATATGGAAATATTTGTGTCTTTAACATAACAAAAATCGATGAAACAGCTTCAAATCAAACAAAAAGAATGTCCAGATGAAAATGCGTAAATTGAATATTGAAATAAAATGACAATAAAAGAAAAAAAAGTAAAATATAATGAATATGAAAGTGATGATTTCCAAGTTAAAAAAAAAATCACTAAGTCATTTGATAAAAAACACTTTCAAGCAGATAGGCATTAAAGTAGTTTTCAAGTGAATTATTTACTTTAAAATGAACTGGTTTAAAGGAGTAGAAAGTAGTCAGCTGGGAGCCAACTGTAATTCCAGTTAAATTTGACTATATTTCTTGTCGGGATTTTCTGAGTTTAATTCATTATTTTTTTAACGGAAAACTAAGTAAATAAACCAGTTCACCAGTTAACTCCCGGCTTACTAGTCGTCTAGTTATTTTAGCTAGATTGTTTAAAAAGTGTTGGTGCAAAGATGAATGTTTGAACTTGTGATCATTCAATGCCAGTATGATGTTTTCACAACGGGTGCTTTTCTTACCTTTGATTAAATGACATATAATTCAATTTAAAAAAAAATCACAATAAAATATGCAAATCTGATTGTTACAGGAAAAAATCATTATTATGTAGCCTTGTTACTCATGACACAAACAATTTGCAAATTATAATAAATGCAATGTAAAGTATGATTTTTATTTTTATAATTGCTATGATCACTATTATTATTATTATCATTTTTATTATTATTAATATTAGTATTAGTATTAGTGTTATCATTATTATTCTAATTCTATTATCATTATTGTTATTATCAATGTCATAGTTCCTTTCATAAGTATATTAACTATGGTAATTACCTATAATGATTTCGAAATGTTGGATTCAAATCGACATTTGCGCGCAAATTAATTCCTCCTAAGATCTTGAAGGTGTCGGCGGCTATTGGACAGTAACATAAAAGAGCAAAAATTAAATTAGTGCGAGGCAACACAATGGCAACGAGTAACTCCAACGATTGTCTTGTCAAAATGCATTCGTTTGCCTTATTTTATTCCAGAAACCTAGTGACAGGCACCACAAAGGAAAATGGTACGATTATTTTGAGGAGAAATTATATTCATTAAAATTTGTGAAAAGATGGACTTAAACCTGCGGCGCCGGCACGGAGTTAAATACTGGTTTGAATTAGACCTCTGCACTCAGTTCAAAGCCTTCTTTCACAAAGGCCACGTTTTGGGACAATCTCTAGCTTCTTTATGGGAAGCTGTAGAAATGTTTCATGTCCCAATTAACCCCAATCACATCGCTAGTATGATTATACTATCTATTGTTTGTGTTGGAGAAGGGAGCATGGTCGTTTAATCGAGACCCCAAATGGGTGCCAATTTCTTTCTTTTTTTTCGAGTGGAAAATCGAGCCTATTTAATGGATAAATAATCCGTGTTTGTTGAAAAGGCTCAAAGTCAGTTCATGGCCGGGCAGAATTTGCTTTGTGAACACATTTGTAAAACAAACTGTCGATATCGATATGGAGCCCCTCACAATATGGGCAGAGTCGAAAGTCACAAGCCCCCCACTTCCCCCCGAAAAAAATCGTTTGGATGCCCTCACATGCTCTTTGTGAAAAATAGCAAAGGTCAATCGGTCGGAAATTCTAAGAATGATTCTTCTATTTTTTAAATTTGTTTACATAATCCTTTGGAGGGGAATAAATAAAATATGATTTTTTTTTCATAAATTTGAGTAAATAAAAATAAAGTTCAGGTCGGGACACTTTCAGAGGGTCGGTCGGAAGAGGGCACCCAGATATTTTTTTTGAAGGGGGGGGGGGGGGTGCTAATTAACACGTTTTTTAAACACTCATGGATACATAAAACGAATAAATAATATTTGTGAATGACCGAAATTCTGTTAGAGGCTTTTTGACATTTAACAATTAACAAACCGTAAAATGAGGTTTAACCTGTAGACCCTGCTCTGAAATAAACCCATCGCATTTTGGGAAGCTCAAAAAGTGAAATCAAATATAATATAAACAGATTGTGTAGCTATTCAACTTTTCTGTTCGTTGTACCCAGATTACGGATGCAGCAAACATTTACACTTATGACACTCAAAGGGGAATTCACCAAATCCTTGATGTGCTCTCAGTGGATGGAGAAAAATAAAATGATTAAACTGTGAAAATATGATCAAAATCAGACGACCCATTCAAAATTTATGAATTTTGAAAGTTCTTATTTCCACCCTCACGGGCTCCTTAAATTTGCAACCTAAAGGCACAGAATGGGTGCCAACATCCAGAACTCATCTCCATTCAATTTGCACACATAAATTCACATAGGTTGCCAATTTAAGAAGCCCATCGAGGGTGGAAATAAAATTTGTGAAAATTCATTACTATTGATTCAACGGTCGGATTGTGCTCAATTTTATACAATATAATCATTGTATATTTTTTTCATAGACCGATGGCACATCAATGTNTAGTAAGAAAATTCGCCACCTTGAGGTTTTTTTGTTAATGATTTTTTAATGATGGGTATGTAAGACGGAAAAACAAATTGCCATTCACTTTACACAGGCGATCTGACCCGCACGATTTCGTAGCGCTCCGACCTCTATCGCTGAACTGCGTATTATCTCGAAAAAATGAGATCTCGATAAAGCGAGAGTTTCCCTGACTGCCTAAAGGCACAGAATGGGTGCCAACACCCAGAGCTCATCTCCATTCACTTTGCACACATACATTCACATTTAAGAAGCCCATTGAGGGTGGAAATTAAATTTGTGGAAATTCATTACTATTGATTCAACGGTCGGATTGTGCTCAATTTTATACAATATAATCATTGTATATTTTTTTCATAGACCGATGGCACATCAATGTATAGGTTCCCCATAGATACCACGGGTTCACTAAAAGAAACATACATGTATAGATTGGGAAAAAAGTATTGATCGGTTCAGTAACATGAAACAAATTATAAAGCAAAGTGATTTATGACGAGCATGGTAACAAAATATTGGTTTCAATTCAATTCAATATTCAGCCATATCAACTAAAATCACAACATATGCAAAAAAGTAAGATTTAATGGTTGGGACTGTAAAAAAAACCAATTCTTTTCTTCTATACTACTGGGCATTTCATATATTTCATAGATTTTGATATTAAGACCGACTCACACCTTTGCTTTTAGCCTGTGTCAGTCCAGGGTTTTGACAATTAAAAACGCTCACTGGACGCATAAAAATGTAAGTCATACGGTGGACAAATGTTCGGTACGCTCCTTGGGCGCACGCCGAACGCCAGTTCACCGTCTGATCAACGTATACTGTGCGCTCGGGGAACGTTTTTAATTTTCAAAAGCCCAGGCTCAAAGCACAAAGGCGTGAGTCGGCGTTTATTCTACGAAAATTTTTTTAGAAAAAAAAAAAAAAATTGTATTGGTTGTTTTTTTCAAACGCGTGAGTTCAATGAGTTATGGTAAAAAAAAAAAAAAGAAAAGAAAAAGCCTTCTTCAATTCCGTCATCCAATTTGTGAAAAAGATATTTGAGTCAAGTAATATTGTGTGTTAAATCACAATGAAATGAAAAAAGATCTTGTCTCTCGACTTAACTTCTTACTAAAATCTAAAGAAAAAAGGTGCATTTCAATGTAGAGTTCAATGTGTAACATTGATTCTTAGCTGTGCACACTTAGTCAATACATGTACCATTGTTTCTCTTTTCATCTCTCTTAATTAATCAAATATGTACAGTGCCGTGTATTATTATTATTGACGAAATTAAAACAATATTTACATTTTCAGTACTTAACAATAATTCATAATGTGCAAACCAAATATATTCCAATTAGAAATACTATCATATGGAAATACATAGTATGCATAAAATGACAAACAAGAAATGACATTTGAGAAAAGTGTAAGATATGAAGGTGCGTGGAAATTAATAAGATTCAAAGTAGGAAGATATTAATGAAAACGTGGGATCCTTTGAAAGCGCACCGCACTGTGAACAAGCAATTATCGTAGCTATCACGTTCTCTTTCTACACGTGTTGTCATCGACCTTACGTTTTAGGTAATGGGTATATAAAGATCCCAAGGAAAACGTGCGAAAGTGCATACCCCTGTCGGCTTAGCTGCCGAAAGTCGCGGCTCATACGACGCTCAAGGTAGACCCTGCAAGGCCGATTCCCCGCGCCTGGTAAAAGAAAATGAAGCAAGTGCACTTCGCACCGGCTTGTCACAAGTTAAAACTGAAATATGGGTGAATCCAGCATCTGCTAAACAAGGGGAGACGGGGGATTTTTGTTTGTAGGTGTTGCCTTGGTAACGAAATGAAAGTAACATTAAAAATACAAAAAATAATTGATACCAATAAACAATGAAGAAAAATCCTTCAAGGGCACAGGCCAAAAGCTCCAAAAATTGTTTAGGTGCCCTCAATATTGACCGAACCTTTGATAATGGCCCGACATGACCTTTTATTTTAATTACTTTTAACTCAAATAAAAAAAATCATATAGGAACATTCTAAATAAACATGTGGAGCACAGCCTGAATAGTCATTTTCGGATGATCTTTGGCTTTTCACTCCTTTCAAAGTCTTCTTTTCTTTATCGATTGTGTTAATTGTATTAACAAATGCTTTAATTAAAAAAAAATATAGCATTTGCGGGCATCCAAACATTTTTTTAAATAGAAATAACGGGGATCTTACTGCTAAAACACTAATAATCTTTGACCTGATCAGCCACTGAAGGGAGTCAAAATAGAAATTTGAATCTAGCAAGAAGTAGAGAGTGTAACACTTAAGGGGTGTTGCTCAAAAGTTGCAATTGATCACAAGTTTCAGTTGATCGGAACGCACCAATCAAAATAAATGTTTTATGCGCGTCTTGTTAAATGCGCATACCGTGCGCGAATGAAAGTGCGCGTTATAACACTTTCAAAGTTGCAGTTGATTTGCAGTTGATTTTGAGCAACACCCCCTTATTCTTACGGCAATATAGCCAATGAATTCGTCGGTTATATTACTCTCCTCGAGAGATGGTCAATCTTTGTGTAATTATTTGAGGCAGATAGTGATTGATATCTGTTAATTATTGCGATTACAAAGCGTTAAATTTGATGTTTCCTCCGAGATCGGATGTGTGCGGTCAGTTTGCCGTTTAAAGGTAGAGTAAGACTTTTGCAAGCTACAATCTAACTTTCCATGAATTCAGTGCTATGCAAAAGATAGATAACAATAATAAGTGACCACCAATTAATTAAGCCTGAAGATGTGTTGTAATAGATATATTCATATTCATCCTAACAACGATCAATTTCGAAGCCGGCTCCGAAATTTAAAAAAAAAATTGCAATTGACCGAGGTGGAAATTGATGATCAGATTTTAATTTTTCATCTAACAACTGACCAAAATGCCAGGATTTTCGTAAAGTTTGCAAAAGTATAATTCCAGCTTTAAAGCCCGAATGCAGTTTTGGTTCCGATTAAAAAATGTGAATTTTACCGGATGTTTAACACGACATATATATATCTTACACACATTTCGAGACAATAGCACATTTTTGTATGACCTGATTTTCCTTTAAAATTTGAATTTGACCCTTACATAATATTTAGCGCCCTCTCTAGGTATTGGTGATATTGTTATGTTATCAGGCAAATGTGAGGGAGGAGGGCGGGGAAGGGATACAGGATAATCACAAAACTAATCGTGTAAGAGTACTCATAATAATTAAATAACACAAACTTCAAAGAATAAGGTTCATATATTATCATGTCATCGAATCGAAGCGATCACATTAAATGAGAGGGTAAAGTAAAATTCCCATCCTGTCACTTTATTGAATAAATGCAATTCAAACTGTTTTTATCATTAACATCTACGTTGTGTATAAAAAAATGAATGATTAATGTCTCATAATCCCCACATTCTGTTCCCACAAATTTTCTGTAATCATGGTAATGAATATTTTAATAAAGCTTTTACGCGCCAGGTGTTAAGAGTCATTTCAATTGCAAATTATGAAGGCACTTTTCCGGCAGCTTTCGGCACCACCTCTCCCCACCATTATCTCTGTGTAGAAAAGACATTGTAAAACACAAAATAAGCCAAAAAATAAAAACAATGGGGGAGGGGAATCACACAAGCACACGCATGCACACAAGCCAACACGAAACACAAAATGTATCTCTGAAAAATTAATGCTTGTTTGATTGCATCGCAGTACTTCACTGACGTGGAAAATTAGGAACATATGCCGATACAATGACTTTTATGAAATGTGTTACTTTTATACTACGCATTGATGACAATGAGTGCATGATGAAACGGTTCGACTTTGTTATGAATAGATTGCTTGGTAATCTGCCCATTTGTAATTAATGATAGTACGGTAGATTTATATTCTAATCGTAATAATATATGATTGAAAACGTAAAATCTGAATTGTATCTTTTATATGAATTATAGAATATGACAAAAATACAAATTTACGAAATAAACAAAGTAACACGAAAAATGTATATGTTAGATGTTTATATGTTATACTCAACATATAATCACCATTTCAGTGATTTTAGTATTCCTGGTGGAAACATTTATTCCTAGAAAATACGAAGTGCTCTGGTATACACTAAGCTTAAAGCCAGGGCAATTATTGTACCAAGCGCATTGAACATTCTTCAAGAGTGAATATGCGCCCTATATTATCATTATCATCTTCAATACAATTTTATGCACTTGTCTCATGGCTGGAGGAGGTCTAGGATGTCCCCCCGTCAATGTAGAATTTTTTTTTTTAAATTATAAAAGCATTAGACAGTGAAAATGCTTNAATAGTTGTTTTAAGTTTTATTAATATATAATATACACTGTTGAGTCTTGTTACTGTATATGTTCATGTACTTTTTATCATGCAGGACCCCTCGTGATACCAACATCTTGTTGAGAGGGCATCCTGCTAAAATATTGATCAATAAATAAATAAATAAATAAATTCATATTCATCCTAACAACGATCAATTTCGAAGCCGGCTCCGAAATTAAAAAAAAATTGCAATTGACCGAGGTGGAAACTGATGATCAGATTTTCATTTTTCATCTAACAATTGACCAAACTGACCAAAATGCAAGGATTTCCGTAAAGTTTGCGAAAGTATGATTCTAGCTTTAAAGCCCGAATGCAGTTTTGGTTCCGATTAAAAAATGTGAATTTTATCGGATGTTTAACATGACATATATATATCTTACACACATTTCGAGACAATAGCAAATCTTTGTATGACCTGATTTTCCTTTAAAATTTGAATTTGACCCTTAGATAATATTTAGCGCCCTCTCTAGGTATTGGTGATATTTTGTTTGTTATCGGGGAAATGCGAGGTTATTTTTGACATTTGACAAAAGAATAATAAAAACATATACACAACAATTAGATTCTGAAATTTTCATCTAATTCTATGCGTGAGAAAGAGTTCTTTATAAAAAAAAAAAAAAAAAAGTATTGATTCAGTATGAGGATACCACAGACTGATTTTTTTTTATATTTCAGGTTGTAGCTTTATCAAAATTCGTTCATATTTTAAAAAAAAACCTCTTTTGTGCAATATGTTCATGACACTAAATTTCATCTAATTTTGATTTGAAGACCAAATTTGTGGACAAAAATATTCGCTTTTACCAAAATGTTTACTTGAGCTTTAAAAGGAGAGTCTACCCAAAAATTATAATTTTTCAACAGATGCAGAAAAATTTGGTGAGCAGAGCAAAACAAGTTTGAGTGAAATTGGACAACGAATAAGAAAGTTATGAATGTTTGAATATCTAGACGAATTGGCAACTGATGACGTCATATGTGCACAACTGACTATTTATGATATTGATATCAATGTTAAGAAATGTTAATTTTTCCCCCAAATATGATTTCCTCACAAGTATAACTGTGGTACATCTTCATGATAGATATGCAGCTCTCATATTTGCATGTTTACATTAATAAAATGTTGTGTCTTTCTGTAAAAAAAAATGTAGAATTTTGCACTATAGATATACATAGGATGAATGGTTAGTTGTGCACCCGTGACGTCATCAATTGGCAACATGCCTGGAAATTTGCACTGATTTGCCTGTTTTTCCTTATCTTTAAAAATTCATAACTTTGTTATTAGTTGTCCGATTTCCCTCAAACTTTTTTTGTTCTGCTCGCCAATTTGTTCTGCTTCTGTTGAAAAAAAAAATTATTTTGGGGAAGACTCTTCTTTTAAGGTATTTAACTCCAGACTGATCTGTCATCCACTTTTGCACCACTTCATTTATGTATTGCTGCGCAAAGATGTGATTGATAAATATATATATATATCTTTTTTTTTTAACAAAATTGCATACTTCTGGTAATGACCGAACTGCCTTGCATGATACACTGTAATAATTTTCACACATGAGTGCAGATACGTGATGTCTCTCTCCCCTGACCACAAATCCTGAATAGGGAGTCCCTGGTGGAGTTAAACAATTAAAAAGTGACCCCCAATTTTTGTATAAAGTAGATATTTTGCATTCCAGTTGACTCCTTGGTAAAGTTGGCAACCAAAATGTCAATTGGTTGCGTTAAAGCCCAAGTAAAGTTTTGGTCAAAGCGAATATTTTTATCGCAAATTTTGTCTTCGAATATTTGTAAAATGAAATGTAGTATTATGAACATGCTGCACAAAAGATTGTGCGAAAAATGAACGAGTTTTGGAAAAGCCATAACCTAAAATGTGCAAAATATTTCAGTGTCGTGTCCCCCGACTCTACTTCAATATTTTCTTTCTTGGTAAAGGACAACTTCTCATTTACAGAATTGGATGGAAATTTCAGAATTTTATCGTTATGAATACATTTCTATTGTCAAATCTCGGAAATAATTTTGTATAAGCCCGATAACAAGCAAAATATTCTTATAACCAAGAGAGGGCGCTAAAATTGATTTAACGGTCAAATTCAAATTTTCCGAAGAATCAGTTCGTTTAAAAAATATGCTTTAGTCTCATAATGTGTATAAGAAGGATATGTCATGATAAACATCCTCAAAATTTACATTTCTTAATCTTTACCAAACCTATACTTGGGCTTTAAAATAAACGTCTCTAAAGTAAGCGTAGAATGGTCATGCTGAGAGAGAGATAAAAGAGAGATACAGAGGGAGAGAAAGAGAGAAAGAAAAAAGAGAAAGAAAGAGTAGAGAGAGAGAGAGAGAGAGGGAGGGAGGTGGGGGGGGGGGGATACACCGTAAACACGAAACTAATCACTTGCAGCAACCATTCATACATTCAGAGAATATGGTACATATATTATCATGTCATCGTATCGAAGCGATCACATTAAATGAGAGGGTAAAGTAAAATTCCCGCCCTATCACTTTATAGAATAAATGCAATTCAAACTGTTTTTATCATTAACATCTACGTTGTGTATAAAAAAATGAATGATTAATGTCTCATAATCCCCACATTCTGTTCCCACAAATTTTCTGTAATCATGGTAATGAATATTTTAATAAAGCTTTTACGCGCCAGGTGTTAAGAGTCATTTCAATTGCAAATTATGAAGGCACTTTTCCGGCAGCTTTCGGCACCACCTCTCCCCACCATTATCTCTGTGTAGAAAAGACATTGTAAAACACAAAATAAGCCAAAAAATAAAAACAATGGGGGAGGGGAATCACACAAGCACACGCATGCACACAAGCCAACACGAAACACAAAATGTATCTCTGAAAAATTAATGCTTGTTTGATTGCATCGCAGTACTTCACTGACGTGGAAAATTAGGAACATATGCCGATACAATGACTTTTATGAAATGTGTTACTTTTATACTACGCATTGATGACAATGAGTGCATGATGAAACGGTTCGACTTTGTTATGAATAGATTGCTTGGTAATCTGCCCATTTGTAATTAATGATAGTACGGTAGATTTATATTCTAATCGTAATAATATATGATTGAAAACGTAAAATCTGAATTGTATCTTTTATATGAATTATAGAATATGACAAAAATACAAATTTACGAAATAAACAAAGTAACACGAAAAATGTATATGTTAGATGTTTATATGTTATACTCAACATATAATCACCATTTCAGTGATTTTAGTATTCCTGGTGGAAACATTTATTCCTAGAAAATACGAAGTGCTCTGGTATACACTAAGCTTAAAGCCAGGGCAATTATTGTACCAAGCGCATTGAACATTCTTCAAGAGTGAATATGCGCCCTATATTATCATTATCATCTTCAATACAATTTTATGCACTTGTCTCATGGCTGGAGGAGGTCTAGGATGTCCCCCCGTCAATGTAGAATTTTTTTTTTTAAATTATAAAAGCATTAGACAGTGAAAATGCTTNGGGGGGTCGCACAAATACACATACGCACACGCACACGCACACAAGACAACATATGACACGAAATCTACCAAACACGGAAATATTGTCCGTTTGATTGGATTGCAGTCCTTCACTGACGTGGAAAATTAGGAACATATGCCGATACAATGACTTTTATGAAATGTGTTACTTTTATACTACGCATTGATGACAAAGCATGATTAAACGGTTCGACTCTGTTATGAATATGTTGCTTGGTAATCTGCCAATTTCCAATTAATGATAGTATTGTATTAATCTTCTGGACGTTTCTCTGATGATCGTAATAAAAATTTAATGGAATTGTAAAATAGATATTGTATATCGAAATTGCACAAAACAAAGTGACATTAAGAAATAGTCACACTCAGCAAAGAAGAATTCACTTTTTTCAGGATTTGGAACACCTGACAGGAATATTTATTTCTTTGAAATGGTGTACATCGAGCTAAAGCCAGGGTAATAATGATTCAAAACTGCATTGAGCATTCTTCACAGTGGATATCCGCGCTCTATCATTATTATCACTGATACAATTTCACGCGCGTTTCCTATTGCTTGAAGGGTGATCGTATGCCCTTCAGTTAAAATGTAGAATAAAACATGTAAAAAGATTAAAAAGCATTAGAAAGTGGAATACTGCCCCCGTCCTCTTTCCCCATCCCCTTTCTAGCAAGGTATTAAATAATCGAGCGAATCGGGCATAGGGGTACAAACAATATATATTTTTATATTATGCAGGGCCTGCTGGAAGAACAGCTGAAAGTGGTTACTCTGGATAGATAAGAAATATAATCATTTTTTTTCAAAGTCATTGAAATATCTGTGGATAATCGTATAATGAGGCAGTTCGTCAAATTGTGCAGAGTTTATCCTATTCAATGATTCATCAAAATCATTTTATCAAATGGATTATGCATTCTGTGCCTACGTTAACATCTTATGAAGATGTGAATCTTACGAAAAGGCGCTCTATAAATGCAAATTATTGTATTATATTATTTTCATGATTTAATTTGATACGATCAATGCATTCAATGCAAGATCTCACACTTATTGCAACCTTCAACATGGAGGGCGCTACAAAGTTTCAAGCTTTCAAAGACATGCACTGTATTCTCATTCTATTTGCATAAAATCCAATGCTAAAACACATTTTCATTGTTTTTACAGTATAAATGGCATTAAACATTTCCTTTCGGGGCTGGTAAGTTTTCAATTGCTGGACATTATACCGTGGCATTATTGGCATATCGCAACCTTATGCATGTTATGAGGGATATGATGAAGCAGACTGTTAAAAATTCACATTTAACCCCCTGACTGTTGGAACCGACTGATCCCTGTACAAGAAAAAATCCTAACCTCTACTTACAATCATTAAAAAAGAAACGAATAATTAATCACAAATACATGGATTAATGTAATTCCCCCTTCCCCGCTCCCTCCATGTCACCTAGCACGTCCTCTATTGTCTTCGTTTTTTTTCTCTTCTGTTTTCTTCTGTGTTGTTTCTGTGTTCAGCTTCTATCCTGCTGTTTACTTTTGTAATATCTGTTTATATATGCAATTATAATATAATAATCTGTATATGTTTATGTGTATGCTTTATCATGTATACATTATTAATGTAAATATTAGGGGCCAGCCTTCTCAACAAGCCTTGCTTCTTTGCTGGCCTCTATTTTTTTCATTTATTTTGTCATATTAGCTATTTACATTATTATTTATGACTGTATTATTTGAATTATCAAAAGAATTGACAAATAAAATGATTTGAATTGAATTGAATTGAAGGTCTATAAAAAAATCTCAGAATTTAGTGGTCTATAGGTTAAAGGGAATCTCATCCAGACGTGATGCCAGTGTATAAAGAAGAATAAAATTAACAAACTGAAAGGTTGAGCAAAATCCGATGATCTATTTAAAAGTTATATATTATTATTTCCACCTCTCATGTGCATCCTTGAGATGGCGACTTTCGCGAAATTTGTGATGGTATCATACCCCCCCCCCCCTACAAGCACACCTGCTTTATACATCATTTTATTTTTTAAAAAGATGGATAAATATCCCATTTTTCAATGAATAATCTTCACTATTTTTTTACAATGCTCGAAGAATTGATGTAGCTTTGTTGAAAAAGAAGAAAATGTTAAATTCATATATCTATTTGATAGACCCTAATCCCATCATTTTTGTCCCTTTTTCCCTCATTTTCAGAATTGATGTACGTGGCTATTACTGGAAAAGAGACAAATATGCAATTTATGTAATCTTACCAGGCAAAAGTCAAATAAAAAAATATGCCGAACTCAAGTTTGATGTTTTTTTTTACTCAATAAAATGTATGTAAACATATTCGCCCTAATTTACAATTCATATTGTTCGATAGGTCATAACTCATAGATAAGGTATAACATTTACTAACTTTATGTATTCGATGTAAATTTAATTGTTATTTTGTTGTAAAAATGAAAAAAAAACCACCGAAATTAAAACATTATAATGAATCAAGCAATCCATTAAACGAAGGAACGCCTCGACCTTTTTAATAGGTTGGTCAACTAAAGCTGTGCAGTTATGTGTAACCTGTTGGATAAAACTCAAATAAAAAAAATGTAGCAGCTTGGCCATAAATATAAAGTCCTGAGAGTTCTTCGTGTTGATTGGCTATTGTACATCGTTACCATGGCAGGTTCAATCAATGGTAGAGTCGTCACCAATGGTAAATTCTATGCAACAGGCACCGGAATCGTAAAATATTTAAGAGGTCATCCGCTTTTCTGTCATATATATA
>BQKZ01000071.1:40745-66947 GCA_036244855.1 Temnopleurus reevesii
GGGGGGGGGGGTGTGAGGGGGTCGGAGTTGGCACAACCCAATTAAAAAGACAAAGAAAAGAAATAAAAATCGTACCGAAAGAGGGATTATCTAAAATGGTAAAAAGTACTAGGAAAGAGAAAAAGATGAAAAATGATAATTGACTTAAAGTGAGAAAAAAGATGAATTCCCAGAATGCATTCAGCTGATAATGAATAATACAACTTAATATCTGCTCCCCGAAGGGTGATTCTATTGTAACAGCGCCTGCAACCCCGAGGGTGCAAAATTGAACCCTGATTTCTTAATATGTACAAAGTTCAGGCTGAGCCGAGAACAGTTGTCTGGTTGTTAACATGTTGGTGCTGAGTAACAAAATGCATTTCTAAATAATAGTTATTATTGTGAATGCGATTAATATGAACAGATTAATTGAGCCACTTAATTTAACATGATTTTGGGGGATGAGAAATTATATGCATTATTATGTGAATGATTTCTTTTTCACTATTTCAATTTAAATTGACAGGTACAATGAAAGTACCTCAGAAATGTTCTTCGTTGGTTTTACGTTATACCTGGAAATTGCGATAAATATAGTTAAATATAGATAAACTAGTTTTACCCTTTTCTTAATTTTTCGACTTTATTCATTACTTTACTTCGATCAAGATATCGATGTGAGGTAAAGTCAATATTTTGAATTGGCACTGTATAAACAAAAATTATTGTCAAACAATGTGATGATCACATGTTTCAACTTGTGTCATATTCTCATGTACCAGATTTTAAATTCCATGTAATAATAATAATAATAATAATAATAATAATAATAATAATAATAATGATAATAATGATAATGATAATACTTATGTAGCGCAGAAACTATATTAATATATTCTAATATATTTCGCGTAAATAGAATAAAATAAATTGAATTCATACAACGTAATTTCATATTTCGTTTGTTAAATGGGGTAAATTGCTATTTTTTGAGACAGTGATTTTAGAATAGCTGATATGTGAGTCTGGCTCGAAAATTTTGCGTAAAAACAACGATTCATGGCAAGGACAAATGAAACAATAAATGTTCCTCTCTAAAATCAATTGAAGCTATATTGAGTTTATTCCTCGACAATATGATTACTTTACAGCCATTCTTAAAGCGCCCAGCCATAGTACATTCATTATAGGCCAGAGGATGCCATTTTGAGTGCCATAAAACAGCTCTTAATTATGACAGAATGACTCGGTGAAAAAGAAAAACGTTAACGACAAAAAATGGCCCTCGAGATCTTCAATATGTGATTTCCATGCGGTTCCAAACCATTTATGTTGTTTCAACCCAACCAAAGCACAACCCCCTTCCTCTAATCTTCTCCAGGCTAGAATTAATTGTATTTATCAACTGTCATTTAATGGAAAATTGCCACTTGAAAACAGATACATGACTCCTCGGGAAAACAAACCTTGAACGAGGATGTATTTTACCCGTCGCCGCAGCCCTCGAATATCCGAAGGGCTGTGCTTGGATACCCCAAGTCCATGCATCAACATCGCTCGACGCTGATTGCCAATTTGCCGACGAATCTCATGTTTCTTTTACTTTCTATCTCGAAAACAATGTAGGATGATCCGGGCTAACAGATTTGGTACTTTTTTTGCAGGGGGCGTTTGTTTAAAAATCTCTACATTTCGATTGATGAAATTGGGGATAGAATGTAATGTAACGTTCAATATAAAATGTTTGAGGTGAGGTCAAAAGAAATAATCCAAACAAAGTCAAGTTCGGGGACTTTTGATCACATTGACCAGGCCTGGGCAATTGTCAGAACTTGGCAGCAACAACAAATCAGACAATCCGAAGTTTAGTAAAGAAAGAAGGTCAAGGTCAAATGGAGAAACAAGAGCATAATGGATTAGCAAACTTTAAGTGTCTTTGTGACAGCAGAGGCATCATTTTCACCAAGAAACAAATTAGCACAAACAAACATATTTGGCTTCTTTTTAATATGTACAAGACTTAAATGAAACTTATGTGTCACCAACGTGACCATTTTGAAAATGGATATATCATAACCACTGCAAATATCAGTTTTCTAATACAAGATAACATACAGAAAAATGATTTTTTTTCGTCCTTTAATAGCATGCAACCGTATTGCATTATTAACACCTTCATTTGTATCAGTCATGCAGAGATTTTGACATTTGTAACTTTCTCACCAAAGTATGAAAAGAAGTATGAAAATAAAGAAAAAAAAAGAATCTTTTATAATGGTCAATGGTTAGAATTTTAGATTCTAATATCGTCTGTGTTTGCATAAAATGACATCACCCAAATGATATTGTTGCACAATAACCGGATATACTTTTATTTGAACGTGTACTTCTATTAAATTAATTCGCATTTCAATGGGGTGCCCTTTGCCGGGAATTCATTGTTTTCATTACATTTGGCTACCGTCACGTCGTGAAGACACGGACGATATTGTGGCGAAAATGTAGGTACCTTGACTCATTAGCATGATCTCAATTGTTGTTACTACTGGCGCTGATACCACCCTATGAATTGTTGCTAAGTCGGGAATTAATTGTTTAATGCAACACTACCCTTTGGCTAACGTAACCTCATGGAAAAACGGAAGAAATATTGGTAATTTCAGTATTAGGGCATATGGTCACAACTATTGTTTCTACCACTACGACTTCTACTATACTACTACTACTCCTACTGGCGTTGTTGCCACTCCTGTTATTACTATACCGCTACTGCTATTATAGGAATACTACTATTACAATAACTCCTACTACTACCATTACTAATAATTTATTACTACTACTTCTACTACTACTACTACTACTATCACTACTCCTACTACTACTATTCCTACTAATACTATTACTACTACTATTACTCCTACTACTGCTACTATCACTACTACTACTATTATTACTACTATTACTACTATTATTACTACTACTACTACTACTACTACTACTAAAGTTGAATGAAGCAAAATAGACTCCAGGAATGTTTATATCATCACTTCAAGTTCATTGTATTCTGTAATGCCATGCTACTAATTGATGAATTGAACGTTGTTAGGAAAATAGAGAAATAGTGGGAGGGGTAGAGGGTGAGAGCGAGATAGCCATATAGTGATGGGGAAATGATATAAGAAGGGGAATACAGAAACGTTGTATTGGGGTCATAAGAAAAAGCAGGAAGATATGTGTGAGAGAGAGATAGAGAGATAGAAAAAAAAAAGTAAAAGAAAAAAAACTAGAAGAAGGTCAAATATAGACACCAAGAGAGATAGACAGACAGAGAGAGAGAGAGAGAGAGAGAGAGAATAAGTAAGGTGGGAGTCCTAGGGGTGGGGATGGCACCAGCCGGCACCCTGTAACCCGACCATACCCAAGGGATACCCGCCATCGCGCCAACCCTTCCACCACTTAACACCCAAATTTGCATGCAACGTACAGCGCCCATTGATCAAAACGCGCTTGTTATCAATCACTTCTCAACAACTTTCTTCACACCTTCAACCAGCAAAGCCGAACAGATTTCATCCCGCATCTAAAGCTTCCTCTTCAAGAAAACTGTCCTCCGCAGACAGGAAGGGAAAGAGGAAGAAAACAGAAATATAGCGCCAAGTATTGGGTGGTGAATATGAGATAAAAACGGGATGGAATTTCAGATTTTTAACGAGTTTTGAAAATTGCTGTTCTTTAGTGTTGGACGCGTTGTCGCCACCATACACCATTCGCCCTTCACCGTGCCCATTGTAAGCATCGCATGTTAAATATTTGGGACAAATTATAATGACATCCCCATCGGAACACGGTCACAATTCCACTTTCAATTTCAGAAGTATCAGAAGTATTTCCGATCTAGACTTAGATTTGTCTTAAAAGTCATTTCAAACATTTATGCAGATCGCAGACATGATAATGGTGCAATCTATAACATATCCAAATATATTAAATATAAAGGTCAAGTAGATAGCTGGAATGGTTTACTTTTCCTCCTGTTCAATGGATCCGTGCATGGGTATGTTCCATAGTATTCAGGCCCCGGTGACATTGGACCCCGGAAGCAACACGATTCACCCCGACTCGTTGGTCTGAGGAAGTTAACTGTGAATTAACAAAGAGTCGGGGTGAATCGTGTTGCTTCTGGGGTCCTATGTGACCGGGGCTTAATTTAACTAATAGTTCAGTTTTACCAATCGTTGAAATCGATTACCCAGATGTTAAGTTTATTTATTAGCCATTTAAAATAATTATAGTTATGTGCAAATTATTATCCAGACAGCATAGTTTATTATGTTTGCGGAGAATAAGTGCTTAAAGCCCATGTATAGTTTTGGTAAAGATTAAAGAAATGTGAATTTTGGGGATATATACCATGACATATAGTTTGTATACACATTTCAAGATCATAGCATAATTTTCTACGAGCGAATTCTTTTGAAAATTTGAATTTGACCGTTAAATCGTATTTAGCGCCCTCTCTTGGTTATAACAATATTTTGCTTCTTATTGGGCATATACAAAATTATTTCCAAGATTTCATTAAAGCATGCTAAAAGGGAATACATAAAGAATAAATTCTGAAATTTTCATCCAATTCTGTTCATGAGAAGCTGTCCTTTATCAAGAAAGAAAATATTGAATTAGCGTCGGGGGCTACGACGCTAAAATATTTTCCACACTTTAGGTTATAACTTTTCCAAAACTTGTTAATTTTTCGTACAATTTTTTGTACAACATGTTCATGATATCATGTTTCTTTTTAAGTAGATTTGAAGACAAAATTTGGCGATAAAAATATTGGCTTTTACCAAAACTGTACTTGGGCTTTAAGTTTAGTACCGGTATACTAACCACGGCAAAAAAAGTTGTACCCTCTATATTTGAAAGCAGGCTGACCAAGTGATTGATAAACATTATCTACAAATTGTATTACTAGCCACCACGCCATTCAAAAGTTATGCGACATTCATTAAGGGGGGGGGGGGGGTAAACCTTTTTTTGTAGTGTTTATACACAATTTACGTAGAGGAGAGGTGATCGGCAATTACATGGAAATGCAAAAAAAAAAAAGGAATAGAGTAAAGTCATGCACGATACTGGTGTGTTGTTTTATCATGAATTCATGTTATGAAACATTGGAAAAGCAGGATGATTATGATGGCTCGAAAGCAAATATGATATCACCGATTATCCAGTCGACATATCATCTGTCAATATTACAAAATACTAAATTGGACCTTATTATAACCCCCAATCAAAAATCATAATCCAAGATTTACGCTTGTCTCCTGCGTTTATCCAGGGAGTGTGAAAAACCCTAAGCCCTTTTGAAGAGCAAAGCTAAAAATCATCTCATTATACACATTTCCCCACAATCCTGCAAAAGGGCAAGTTCATAGTAACATATTATTAGAGAGGATAGGGGCGAGGATGATAGGATGATGAGAGGGAAGTTTGGTGCAGGGGGGCTTGCTGTTAATGCCGTTATAATGAAGTCCATCTATCAGAGTGATAGGAGATAGCATCAATCATTGTTAACACGTCGGGGTGTGTTATTCACGGATTTACGCTTTTCGATGGAAAATGACGACCCCCTCCCGAAAATCTCATTTTGTAAAAAAAATGAAGGTAGACTGATCATATTTTTTTTCTTATCGTCTCTGTTCCAATGCCCTGCTATACCCTTCGAAATTTCTCTCCATCTCTCTCTCTCTCTCTCTCTCTCTCTCTCGCTCTCTCTTCATCCTCCCCTCTCTTTCCTCCCCCTCTCTCTCTCGCTCTGTCTGTCTTTTCTCTATTTCCCTTTTCACTATCTCTTTCTCTTCTCTATTTCTCCCTCTCCCTGCCACCCTCTCTCTCTTCCCGTCGATGTCACATTGCCAATAAATCCCTCCATGTATCGATGATGTGTTTAGGATTATGTTAAAAATGCTATGAGACATACGCTATTTTAAAACGCCCACTTAACGCAGCAAGAAATTGGAAACATCGGTTTTCTTCCTCCAACTCGCTGTTTTCCAGATTTAAATTTTATTTTATGTCATATACCCCTAGTCCATTAATTCGATTCCCGTAAATGTATCAAAGTATTGATTGGCACAAATATACTTAAATGTCAATGCTAAAACAGACCATTCAAGCCAGGAGAACACTGTTAAAGTGAGAACATAATCGATCAAACAGAAAAAGAAAAAAGAGAAAAACACCCACACACAGAAAAGCAAAACAATAAAAAAGAGCTACATGATTTAAAGGCGTTGTATAACATTGTTTAACAATTCTTATCTGTCAGATTTTAAAAGATTCATTTATGTGGTTGAATTTGTGTATAAAACTAATCTGTAAAAATATTAGACTTCAAAGTCAACGTTCAGCTCTAAAAAAAGATTAAATTAAAAATATGACCTACATAAAGGGACACTGTGCATGAGTAAAAGCGCCATGAGCACCGAAAGGTGGACCTGTGCGCTATACAAGTAGCCACTATTATTATCATTATTATTATTATTAAAAGCGTCAATGGTATACTTTATTCATTTTTTGAAGAAAAAAAAACATTTTGGCAGTGCGTGTCAAACCACCTTCTTTTCTGTATTCTTTCTTGTTTTTCCATCTATTAATTGTAATAACATAGATTTGACAGATCAATTTGATGATTTTTTTTTGTTAAAGTATCATAATGGGGGACAGAGTGCTTTGATAAAACAAAGAATATCTTATCTAATGTCGGAATAGTTCATTAAATTTTTCATTATCATGTCGTGGTAATTCGAGAGTTGAATATCGATTTACTTTTGTTTTTTTACGACGTCCTTTGGTACAATTCTGTGAAGAAACAGACCATTTTCGAATTTACAAAACGTTCTAAAAATAAATGAAATGAAATCGTACTCAACTGTTGATAGAATTAAATAATGATGCACACCAAGGAAAAAATGTTCAATATGACATATTGATTATTATAATGAAAAATTATAATAGTGATGACAATATAGCAAGTATGATAATCATCATCATCATAATCAGTATATCACCATATTAAAATGAACAAAACATGCAGTATAGCCATCCCTGTTACAATGTGTGCTGTCTGTAAATCAAGTTACTTTTTCCTGGTTTAGACAAAGCCGCTCTAAAACCACCCGAACGTTCGTCAAACACTCAAAGTAGTTGAAATAAATAATATTTTGGTAGTGGATTTTTTTTTTGTTGGTGAGGCTCTTGATTAGTTGCCGTCTGTCCCTGGTCAAATAAACATGGCGTCCGGAAATATCCACATCTTCAATCATCATTTCCAATAGCCCTCCCTTACCCCACCCCAATCAGATGATTAAATGCATCACCGATAATACTCTTACGATATGAAAAAAAAAATATAAACGTATCCATCATGTTTTGCGATTATGAAAACATATATTTAGGAACAGAGCAAAATGAGTATTTGAAGTTGTATTCAATAATTTTGGATTTTTCAGTTGAGAGAGATACACGCAAGAGTATGTTGATGATTTTTGTGGAGACCTTAGCGAGAAAAGGGTGAGTTTTTAAGATATTTTCAAAGTTATATGTTGTGTATCATATTAAAAAACATATATTTCACACAAACAAAGATAAGAACTTTTTCAATATATTTGAGAGTAAAGACATGTATTAAATTGAAATAGATTTGGACCTTTGTTTCGATTCATGATATCAAATTTTCTACATAACAACATCCAATGGGACATTGTATATACACATATTGTATTGCGAATTTTTCTGATCGCAATACGTTTAGCATTAGTTCTGAGTTGAAATGATATAAATTTCGTACATCGATTAGGGGCATGTTTTGCGGAAGTTTTCATGGGCCTGTATTCCGAGACTCTTTCTGCTCATGCCAACATTTGATCACCTAATAAAAAAGCGATATAGCCGAAAATCCTTAAAAATTCGACATAACGTCTCCCGATTTAAGTAAAATCGATACACACAATTTGGCACATGTTGTTTTGTAACAATGTTAGCAGTGACAGACGTGACCTTGAAGGGTGTTTCTTTTTTGCTATTAAGAAAGACAGGCTTCTTCTTCAGTTAAAAATGTATTTCAAATGATTTCTTTTAATTAAGTTAGTGGGTGACCTAGACCCCTACGAATCTTCATACAAACACATCATGTTAAAATTCTCATTCGCAACATGAGCACGTCAACAGAAACAAAAACCGAAATCTCTTCAGATTCCATTGAAATTCATCGTTAACCATTTAATCAAGGTTTACCATCCGCAAAATCTAGCAGTACCGTAATTTTTACTTTGAAATGTCGACCCACCTTTTCCCTCCCTGTCTGTCAAAGTAAAATTAATCGTCTTTGCCTATTTTTGTTTGAAAAAGAAACGGAATTTATTGACTGTTGATGCTCGTCAAACAAATGGTTTTATTTAACTGTTTGACTTTCGCGGAGTATATTTCTCGGCTCTAGACGCCCCTGAAACAGGTGATTAAACAATGAACATCAAAGGTTCCCGAACAATAGCAATAGGAAAGGCAATCGTAGAGTGATGAATGTGGTTGTATAAGATTTGTCTACGTTGTTCCAAGTGACAAAGGATGCCCAAGGTTAGTGTAATATTAATGTTTGCTGTTTCTCTTCAAGGTTCGCTTTGTAGGGGTTGGTTCAAGGACATGGAAGACGGCGAAAAGGCAAAAAATATTGATTTTGTAATTGAGATTTGGACCATCCACCACCTTATTGTAATGGAAAGAAGACCAGACCAATGATTTTGATCGGTTCTATCCCTGATCAGGAAATTTTGTTTCTTGTGTGTGCAAATGGACCAAATCCTGCTAATTCTTGACCTGTTATTATCATTTCTTAGTACAAGAAAGTATGGAAACAACTAAAGGGATGTTGACCACCCAAATGTATATTGATAATCATATTTGGTTTTCCCACCATTTTAAAACTGAATCATCTTGATAATTTTTTTTTTTAGTATACACCAAAATTTGACAATTTTCCTTAAGCGCAACTATTATTAAATCACTTATATTATTTCCATTAAAACAACCAAGATAATTTGGCAACAAATTTAGTTTTCGATGTGCTACGTATTTGATGTCAGAATTTTTAGATTTTTTTCTTGTTAGTTATCTAAGCAATTGTTTATCTTAATCAAATTCTTTATTCGTTCTAAGCATTGGAAAATGCAGTTTCGGAAGTTTCCGAAGTTTACCGATGAGAATTTAATTTATACTTAGTCATGTATTACGACTTATTTTATAACGACATGTAATGTGCCTGCCAGGTGAGAATCATCAAAACATGAATAATCACAAATTAAGAGTAATTTAGGAAAATACTGGTACTGCCCAAAAATATTGAAACCCATTCATGTACTATTTTAATTGCGGAGTTTTGTTATTGTTTATGTTATTAATGTAAATATCTATGTATAAGTTTGTATTGATATATTATTTTGATTGCCGAGTTTTGTTATTGTATATGCTCATATACTTATTACTATGCAGGACCCCTCGTGATACCAACCTCTTGTTGTGAGGGATTCCTGCTAAAATATTGATCAGTGAATAAATAAATAGATACATTCATGTACCATGCTTAGTGAACAGTGTCAATATATATGATTTCCATGGATTTTGTTAAAAAGAATGAGTAAAGTAATGCTTGAATCCCCTTCCACACTTAAAAATATGCTTCTAATTATTAAATTAAACTAGTAATTATAGAAGCATTAAATGTTCTAAACATTTGGATTTCATATAGAATAAAAACGGTTAATTTAACATTATGACCAAATCGCATCGAAAAGCTATAAATCACAGGATGACAATCATTCGTGAGAAATCTATTCGGATAAAACATGATACCATAACCATGATAATGACCTACGATGCATGAATATTTTTTTTTTTTTTTTTACTTAGAATGATTTGAGTCATTTTTTTGTGCGTAAAGTCATGCGTATATCTACGAACAGTTTTAGGAAACATAACTCAGGAGAGTAATTCTCTGCGGACATTCAACTTTTTAAACAACAAATAATTAGAATAAATTATAATTATCGCGTCGAATAAGTAAGGAAAAGCGGGATTTGTTTCCATTGATTGTTCGGGCTGGTGTTAGCGGAGTTAATGCACGCCAGCACAATCTATTCTTGAACTTTGGTTCATTCTACTTCTCGCACAGACACCTATCTTTTTATCAAGCTGTCTTACTTTGTGCTTCTTAGTTTGTTTTGGTGGAATATTATGTGATAAAGTAATTGATATTCTTTATATACAGATTCTAATGCTCTAAAACAGTCGTACAAATATGTTCTTTTCCCTTATATACTGTAATTTTTTATTCGTGAAATCTTCTTTTGATTGACCTGCGGATATCAGTTTAAATTTTTTCTCTCTTGTTGTTTCATTTGGGAGGGGGTTGTGGCTGTCACATTGAGTTTCAGTTCAATTTACATTTTTAATGTAGGTAATCAAAGAAATTGGAGAAATTTCCATCAAACACATTCGGTGAGAAGGCAAAAATAAAAGCCTACATGCATTATTATTCTTCTCTTTGATATAAGTGTATTATATGGTATGTAATGCATTGGATATTCACCTGCTAACAGATTTTTATTCTATTTCTTTTTTATAATCCGTATGATTAATATTCTGCTAAGATCAAAAGCTCAAGCTCTATTTGAATTCATTTTACACCAAAGCTCTCCATTATTGGATAAGCAGTTTCAGCAGTTCTCTTTATTAATTTTCGTTTTCTGTATAATAGGTATTGTAAATGTTTTAGAGAGAGTCGTCTATTTTGTCCAACTTCTCTGCCGATTACCCTCCCCGTGTATCGTTGGTCTGGACGCGAAGAACCATTTGCACTTTCCACTGTCTTGTAATGTCTGAAATGAATCACCAAACGAGACATCATTAAAGATGACACTCGGCCTATCATTGTCAATGAATATTCATCATCCTCATAATGGACTCCCCATCATGGCACCTTCCCCTGCCTTCGTTAGCATCAGAATCGTCCAAAAGTGCAAGAAATTTACTCAAAATTATCCGCGGGAAAGGGCACTAAATTAGCGCTAATCATCTGAAGGCGGATATTCTTTCCCAGGAATCCTTGAAGTGGAAGGTTTATTGATTGGATTAAAATAGAATAAGAGAAAATACACCATCATTTTAAGGGGTTACTTGAGAGATTCTTAGGTTTTGTTAAGCAGGAGTGCAGTAGCACTAGGGTGTTATGTTTTGATAAAACCGGGGTTTCGAACTCTATATTTGCCTGATTGTATAATATGATCACCCTTGAACTAAATGGTGGATAGGGCATTCATTTGCCCGCATGCAATGCTCGGATGGGTGCAAAACGCCTGGATTTGCGTGAAAAAGAGTTAGATTTCGCGAAAATGACAACCATTTTGCGTTTTCTTTCTTCGCCAATCAACGATTTAAGTGGGATGCGCCTTTGAGCAGGTGCCGCCATTTCCCGCAAACGTTTCCGTATCCATGGTATCCAGGCGACCGCTCGAGACGCCAAGCACGTCTCACCAATGAAAGCGAAAAGACACAGCCGTTTCCTTGATACGGCCCTATTTACAAATCCACGTCCCTTTTTTTTTTACTCTCACAGAATGATGTCCAGCGACCTGTTGGGTTATTTCTGGACGTGGTCATTTCATCCATCACCTCCAGCTGACCACTCTTGACCACTGCTGACCAACGCCAAGATCAGGTAGGATGATAGATACCACGACATCTTTAACCATTTATACAAATCCTGATTTTGTCACTTCACTCACATGTTGGTTGTCCATCTTCTTACTTCCCCGATTTCGTGAAATGTAATTGCTTCTTATTAGTTTGTTTCGATGTAATATCGTGGCAAGACGACAGAACAATGACATATTTACATTTTATCTAATTCATCTTCCTCATTCCTCTGTCACCTTCTCTTGTACTCGTATGAATGCGCGCACTTACCTACACACACACACTCACACACACTCCTATACCTACTAACACGTACACATACACACATACCACACCCACACCCACGCAACCCTAACACACAAACACACACATACATACATACATACATACATACGGCTGGGTCATACCAAAGACCTATAAAAATGGAACCATGTGCCTTCTTGCCAGGCGCTCGGCATTTAAGAAAGGATATGGGTAATAATAACGTTATGCAGGGCCCACTGGAAGAGCAGCTTACTTACAGCTTAATATGGCTACCCTGGGTAAATAAAACATTATTATTATTATTTATCATTACATTCACACATACATACACATGTCCCTACACACATATATAATCAAAATGCTTGCAAACACCACAAACATATACGATTACACACTCCACAAACGGAAGCACAAAAACAAACATACACACACATATACCCACATACACCCACATATCTTTTCCCCTTTTCAATCGTTGTTCCATGTGTATTTTTTTCTCCAACCTCTACTTGGTTTTCTTACTTTTTGTGTGTTTTTTTTTATTTGTTTTTGTACATTTTCGTCTTATCATGCGTATCTTGAGTTTTCCTTTTTTTTCTGAAGATGCTTTCGATTTATACCAACTCAGCGCTTATAAATCTACACTTATACCAATCCTGTCTATAACGAATCACGTGGGAAAATCGAATACAACATCATATACTGGCAAATGAATCTGGTTGATTATCTGTATTTGAGCTTTTTGACCTTCTTGGATCAATTTGTTCAATGTTTGTCCTTACGATCGGTCAGGGCACCCATCGGTTAATTTTTCCTCGAGCCCTCGCCCCCATGGGCCTGTCTTCGATCAATGATCGCTTATCATATCAATCAAGAAAAACCGCAAGATAGCTCATCAATGTATCTTCCTTCTGCGATGCTGTGCAATTGTTTTTCAAGAAAGCCACAGGTCTAGCTGCTTGGCAAGATTGTTTTCTCGCTTGTATGCTGAGAAAGTCCTAGAGAAACCGAAAATTCTATACCAAGGAAAAGGTAGAAATGTTGTACTATTTTGGATTTCCTGATCACAACTCTACAAAAGTGAGTTCTTTTAGAAAAACTCTGCTTCATGAAAATTATACTTGAATGAAAGTCGCCTGGTGGACTTGTGTGCTAAAATAGTTTTTTCCTTCTGTTTTCAGAAATATGATACATATAATTTTGTTCAAATATTATGGAATGTTTAATGACCAAAACCGGTAAACTTTCTGATGTAATTCCGTTACCAAAATTCTTAATACATGTGGACGATATAACTGTTCTTCCTTTCTTTACGTTATACTACATTTTAAGAGTTTGGCTGGTCTCTGAGAGTTCGTTACTGAGCGATAACAGACACAAATGTAGCAAAAAGTGGCATGTAATTCCGTTACCCCTCCCCTTCCCCCCAAGGGCCAACATTGGGGCTACGAAATTGAACAACTTAGAATTTAATGTCTGTTGCATTACTGTAAACACCGCGCCAGGGAATCGAACAAAAACTGATATTTCACATTTGAAAATAAATCTACAACAATTAACATAATTTTGATTTCTCATTTTGTAATCAGGGCCCGATAACACAAAGGTTTGCGATTAATCGTTACTTGATTTTGTGGTCAATTACAAACTTTAGTGCATGATTCACCATAGACCTGCGATTGATATCAATCGCTATTATATTAGCAATTAATCGCAAACCTTTATGTTACGGGGCCCTGGAGGGATTGAAATAGGGTTGTTAATATTGCTACAAGAATAGGAGAAACGTGCCAATTCATCACCATGTTATTACACTAACATGAATCATGTAATGATCTCATTTTTATCTCAAACACATTATCCTAAATCAATATCAACATTATTACAAATATCAATTGTAAAATTATCTAAGAATGTAATGTCTTGGTGCCAAACTTTCAAGGAACGATAAAAAGAAACAATTAAAGGATGGCACGGGACTAAACATATTTGATAAATATTGCTTACTTGTTTCATCATATTTGTTGATGCCAGGCATCAACGTCAGAATGTTAATATCAATACTTTAGATAAGTCACTAAACCTCTCTTCTCTCTGGATAAATGCAGGATAGATTGCTCTTGTACAACGAAACCCGGAAGCTTTCCTTAGTCAAATACAACGAAAGACAAAAGATAATTTCATCTTAAATAGAAAACAAATATTTGTAGGTATCATAGACAGGACATTCCGGTGGGATGTGTCCTCCTAAATTACTCTGAAACATGATCTGACTTCACCAAGTGTCCTTATCTCAGGGTGGCACTTCAATAGGAAGATATCAAGATTGCAAATCGCCGAAAGGAGAAGAAGAAGAAGGCGGAGTAGAAAAGAAAAGATGGAGACATTTCAACATGAAGTGCAACGCGCTTGTTGACTTTAATGAAGAAAATATACGCAGACGAGGAAAAACGCAGACGAGGAAAAACACTTTAAAATGCTTAATTTGAGAAGAGTGAGAGGAGCGAAGGAGGGGAATCGCACAAAAATGAGCGGAAATATTGAGATTTAGATAAGGGTGTCATCACGGGTGGGTTTAGTGATGCAGAGCGGGGGTAAAGCCCGGTGGACGGGAGCGCCATGGCAGCGCTACGTGGGCTGCACGCCGAGACACTAAAGTGTCTTGTGGCGCCAGCTTCGTGTACTGTGCAGTTCAGGGTAGTTTCCGGTCGTGCTTGGTGATCGCCGTCAAGAACCTCAATATTAAAGGACCGCTGTCAATTAAGTCGATGATTTCACCCGTATAGTGCAGTGATTTAATCAGGTGTATGGTCAACATTCTGATGATTGTCTTCTTTTTTTGTAAGAGATTCAAACACAGTGACCTTTAGAAGTCACAATTTTCATTATTTAGAAAAAAAACTATTGGCGTGAAAAAAAAACTAATGCCACGTCGTTTCGCATTGATTATTTATTTTTAACGAAGATTATGTTTTAAAGCAGTTCGTAGATTTGCATACGACTTTACGAACAACTAGTGACCCTTTCTCAGATGCGATTCATAAAAATGCGTTATTATTGAGTGCGGGAAAAGGTCACCAGTCGCCCGTAGAGTCGTGCGTAGATCTGCGCACAGCTTTATGAAACACAACCCTCCTTGGTCTTCCACTATAATACAGGTGTACTAAATAATGACGTGGAACTAGTTGGCCCCATTTTTGTCTTCATAATGTTGGTACTTTGGTAAACCTTTTTATGTGTTTTTCTTATAATTAAGCTACACAAACATGATGTCATGCACTTGCAATGTTTAATAAGGAAATCGAGGAAATTTTTTATTGTCGTCACTCATACATAAATAATTGGAAATCAAGAAAACGTAAATTATGCATTGTTCTATTTACCCAACACACATTTTAAGACCCACACTCAGCAATATATTTTGTATACCTTTTGAAAAATGCAAATTGCGCTTCTAGTCGTTCATAATAAATTGCAATGTTATGGAATTTAAGAATAAATGATAATGATAAGTAGCAATAATACAGTTCTTTTATAGCTCATACCCCTGTCATTGCATCTATAGATGCAAACGCCATTCAACATGGATATACTCATTATAACAGATAGGTTTTCATGGATGATTTAAACTTTAAATATTGTGGATGAGGCTTTTTAATGAGATGGGATGTTATTACATGCAGAGTGACAAGCAACATGAGCAAATGACCGCTCTCCAAAAATATTTGTAATTAAAATTAAGATTAAGGCACCATAAGAGGTCTTTCTCAGCTGATCGGAGATTCTGGGGAGGTAAATACTAAAATTTCAAATAGGTAATTTCAGGCCGTGCAATATAAAGACCCTAATTGCAAAAATAATAATCTCTTTATGATATTTTGAGGAAAGTCGAAACACACATCTTAAGAAATCCAAATTTGCTAGGTCATGCAAGTTTATATTGTACATCCCTTTGTCCATTTTCACTTCTAATTTAATTTCACCTGCTTCAGATTTGCATTAATAATTCTTGACTCCTGTTCCTGTTTTGTATTATCTCTAACATGGCAACACAACAAAATGAAATATTATACCTCCTAACTTGGTTTTATTCTAGATGTGAAATGTCAATAAATCTTCAATATAGAAAATGTATAAACATCTATAAGAACAATTCTAACTATATCTTAGTCCATCCATTTCTCAAATTCCCAGCTGTGCATAATACAAAAGAAAGCAAGAATGCCCAAATTATTTAACTCCACTTTACATCATCAACCCTAATATTTCGGTAAGTGTTGTTCTAAACCAGGATATTCTACCCTTGCTAGTTACCCCTTTGCCTATTTATTACCCCACCTGCGAAAAATATTGGACAAAATTGTACAAACTAGGGTTGAAAATCTTTGTAGATTGTTTTTACTCGGGAAAGTGGGAAAAGGGTTGTAGTTTGACCAGTGCTTCGTGGTGATTCATTTGGGTGTTGAAGAAATGATCAATGAATAACCCAAGGTCACTTATTCACTGATGGTTTGCATCCCTTCTATACCCCATCTCCTGTTCTATATGATGCGGATCGCATCCCGCCTTCTTCCTCCTTAGACGCCAGTGTCCTCATCAGAAGTGTCCTCCGTCCTCTTCAAGGGGCTCTCCTCTCTTTATCTCTCAGAAAAAAAACTAGACTATACCTCGTGTTTTATTTTCGTTTTTTAACACATAGATACGGGAGAACCAAAGGAAAATAAAAAATAACATTTTTTCTTCAAATTTTCTGTTAATGACAGAAAATTAATATTTGTCAAATGCTAAGACTTTCTGTATCTGCCAATCAACCTTTAGCAAAATATATCAATATATTGTTTTGGTGAGTGAAATGAAGTTTTCTTTGACAATGAACATTATTATTTTTTTTGGGGGGGGGGGTGGCCCTGTTCAATTTGCTTTTAATGTGGTCCAATTAGTAAATTGATCTCTAGTATTATGTACCCGTGTAACGGAATACACGTGTGCAATTCCAATAGCTTTATCTTCAAACATCTCAATGCTTGTGTTTAGCTGGAGTAAGATATCAAATAAATTCATGCTCTTTTATATCATTCGATGGAATATTGAACCCTTTTGATGTAAAGGCTCATTAAAAAAGTACATGAAGGGTGCAAACTACAGAAAAAGTTGCAATATTGTACCTTTTGATAGCCTTAATCAGATTATGTTATGAAGTCAATATTTGATATCTTTTAAAATCTACATCGTTTGTGCATAACAGCATGGCATGATCGGATAAATTATTCAATCCTACATCCTTAAAGGCCTATAACAGGTTTAAATCTTCTGAGCATGACGCGGAATGCAAAATCATACCTTTTGTGGTTTAGATTTTTAACCCAAAAGGTGCATCATTGCACCCCCAAATTGCCCCCGTGTTGTATTTGTTGCATATTTATTCCTATACGTGTGTAACACCAGCTCCACATCTTCTGAAGATAATCGCTGGTAGAGGGTCGGGGATGAAGCACACAGTCAAGTTCAACTCCAGCAAATGACTTATCTATAAGACGAACATAACCCTGTTTACCATACTCTGCATACAGGAATATGACCAATAATGTCCTTTCTTTGCNCCCCATCTCCTGTTCTATATGATGCGGATCGCATCCCGCCTTCTTCCTCCTTAGACGCCAGTGTCCTCATCAGAAGTGTCCTCCGTCCTCTTCAAAGGGCTCTTCTCTCTTTATCTTTCGAAAAGCTAAACCAAAACTCGTGTTTTATTTTCGGTTTTCTTATGCACAAAAACAGATGAACTGAAAAAAAAAGAATAAATAAAATACAATTCAGCTAAAATAAAAGTTGTACGGTATAATTTTTCAAATTATATGTTAATGGCATAAAGTTATATGTATCTACCGACCAACTTTTAGCAAAATATAACAATGTATTGTTTTTGTGAGTAAAAATGAAGTTTTCTTTGAAAATTGATATTTTTGTCTGTTTAATTTTTATACTTAAATTCCTAAGTTGCCACACAATCAATAAGTGTACTAATAAGTATGTGATGGTCAATATGTTCGCACTTTGAATAGTTTTAGTTTATAAACCGTCTTTATTTTTAGCTGTTGTATGATTATCAAATTCATTCACATTCTTTTCTATAATCATCATCCAAATGGCTTCCAAAGGAAAACTTGAACCTTTTTGGTAGTAGATTCGAGACAACAATGATGTTGATACGTGTTTTGCACTGGTCTTTGATTCGGTAAAATTTCAAGCGTTACACATTAAAATATTGCATATATGTTCTATCTAACAAAAGATTTCACTCAAGAATTGTCATGAATATTTGCTTAATTCTTTAATGAAATAACATTTCAGTAATGGTTCAATGAAATTAGACAATGATTTTCATCGTTTTGAGATAAGAAACATGATGACATTACCGACCTATCATTTACCTCACTAAATCCACACTGCAAAGCTATGGTCGATAACATGGAGCTTCAGATATGTTTTCTTGTATTTACAATTCGAAATAGAATGAATGAATTAAGAAAACAGGTGCACACAAGCCCGACAAGGGTGCAAACCTTCGCAAAAAGTACTGGTGCAATCTGCGGCAAAATTTGAGATGATACAATATTGCACCCTTTTGATGTAAACGCTCAGCAAGACAAACATGCTATAAAGGAGGCAAATCATCGACAAATGCAATAGCGTACTTTTTTTTATTTTGATTATGCTATGGAGTAAGTGTTTGATATCTTTTAAATTCGCCATTGTGTATGCAAGATAGCGTGGCATGATCGGATAAACAATGCAAACCCACATCCTTAAAGGCGCACTGCAGGGTTCGAATCCTCTGAGCATCACGCAGAATGCGGAATCATACCTTTTTGTGTTTGGAGATTTCACCAAAAAATGTACAATATTGCACCGCAAATTGTGCTCTCATTGTTAGAAGAAAAACGGAAGTGTACCATCACTGGGAGTTCTTGGACTGAAAGATAAACCATAGCACTAATTAGGACATTGAAATATGTGAGACATTATTTTTTGAGTAATCAAGCGCCATGAGTGCCCAGCTGTGGCGGATACCGGCGCTATACAAGAGGCCATCATCATCATCATCATCATCATCTCATTGTTTAATTTGTTTATACCTTATACAGTTAAATGTTCCACATTTTTTTCCTAAGTGTGTATCACCAGTTCCACATCTTCTGAAGATAGTGATTGCTGGTAGAGGATCAGTGAGGGCGCAGCCTGTCGAGTTTATCACCAGCAAATGAAATATATATACAAGACGAATAGCCTTGTATACCATCGAGGGATATGACCATTAATGTCCTTTCTCTGCTCAAAATTAGACTTTGATCTTTAAATACAATTTTAATCTGCTAAGTGTGATTGTGATTGACTTGGGTTTTTTCAACTGATAATAATTATGATAACTTTGATAGATAGAACATACATCTGAATGTAACACATAAAATGAAGTGTGCACCTCATCTACTGAATATCTAACATATTTTAGATGTCTGTGTTGTTGCTGTTGTTTTTTGTTTTTGATGTTTGTTTTTATTTTTTATTTTCCATATAAAGATAACAAATTGAAATACAAACACAAAATCAATAAGTCAAATGAGAAAGAGATAATCGTAATACGTATAAATGAATAAATGAAAATTGGCTGGAAGCTTTATTTCTTAATCTAGAAAGTAAACAATACAAATTTATTATTGACATTTATAATTTCTATCAATTAAGGATAACTGTTCTCAATTTATCAAAAGTTACTGAAAAAGCAAATTCTATTTTACTCCAAATTATCATTTCATTGTAATTAGAAGGCATTATCTTTAAATTAAAATTAACTTAACCAGCTAAAAGTCCTGATTATTATATTAACTAATGGCCTGTCCGTCCCACTTCCCCATAAAAATGTAGTGTTTTCAGAATGCGTGAAGAACTCGCGTGTTAACCAAACTCTATCGTTCCCCAGATAATCCCTGCCATCAACCTGTGCCACAAATTAACATAAGTCGAATCTCTTGGGCGAAAACACATCCGAAAGTCGCGTATTATTCCTTACCCCCTTCAGGCAAAAGCAGGGATAATTTTATGGGACATACGGCGTGCTTCACGTAGCGGCCGTAAGTCGCAAGCGATCGGTTATGCCACGGCACCAGACGTTCGCCACGCAACTGATACCCGTACAGAGCATGGTGGCAGCGTTCGGTAATTGGCGCTCTCTTCATGCACAGGTAACTGAATCCCCCGTGTAGTTTGTTTAAAAGAGGCAACGGAAGGGATGACACTAGGGGGTGGTGTTACAAGTTCCCGCTTGTAACGGAAAAGAAAAAAAAATCCACTCCTTGAGCTGGTATTCTTTGACATAAATCCAATTACCATTTACAATGAGAGAAGTGTGTTTTGAGTGCGCGTAATGTGTGAAGTCAAGTTGATTCGAGAGTGGGTTGGGGGAGTCAAAAATGCAAGAAATACCCCCAGGCGCTCTCTCCAAGCTGTCGCTTCTCTAACCCTTTAAACATTTACATTAACTCAACATTTTTCGCTATTATCGCCCAGACTATTGAAGTCTTTAGAATAATAACTCATTTTTATAAGGTCCGCAGAGAGAGAGAGAGAGGGGTATATAGGTGGTGTTTAAGTCCCAGCGCGGTATACTCATTTAAATTTTCGGGGTTTACCCCTGACGATAGAGGGGGAAAAAGATGCAGAGTAGGTTGTAAGGGGGAAAGCCAAGGATGCGAGACCGAAAAACCAAGCAGCCCTAAACGCCCCGCAGCAACCCAGCGAGTTACCCCGGCCCCATCCCCGCTTTGTAAACTCCATCAGAATGAGGAGGTGTGGGGGACAACCAGCGCAACCCGGCACCTGGTAGAGCGAAAACTGAGCGAAAAAACACCATTTTATTACCGAACCAGCAACCCCCTTTTTGGTCACGCCAGGTGACCATGCGTGTGGATTAAACATAGACGCAAAAAAATTACACTTTTCCTCACTCTCCTATACACCCCGAATGCAATCATAAAACCTTGCAAAGGAACCATAATACAACCCCCAGGCGAAAAAAAAAATCGCGCAAAGCTCCGCACAAAGAACCTGTCATCTCACGTATTCCGATAATACAGCCCCCGTTAACCGTGACTTAATTCTTGCGATAAATCTTGTTGATACAAAATTTATCAAACAAAATATGGAACACGTGTTTCTATTTCATTGCCATTGTGGAAAAAAGGCGCGAACAAAAGAGGGAAAAATTACTATGAGGCAAAAAGTCTTTTGTGTGATATTACGACGTGCCATTCAATTTTGAAGCAACTGGGTCCCTAACTACCCAGGGTTTTAAAAGGACATTATGTCGTCTACTTCAAAGAGACAAACATATAATGTTTAAATTCCCTTTAATGTGAGATCACATGCTAATCAACACGGGTGATGTGTTATGAATACATGGGTGTTTGTCTTAATTGTATTTTCTCTCAACAGTCTGGTAGAGTAGGAACAAATCTGTGATTCATAGAATTAACATTCATGAGGGGAAGGCAGGAAATTGTATATAGTGGTGTAAATTCTATGATTATCCTCATTATTTTAGATATTCATTGTTCTTAATGAGAATAATAAGCTACCTCTTACGAAAAAGCAATAATAATAACATAAAAGAAAGCACCAATAAATCCACCCGTCCACCTTATGTCTGAAATGAGACAATGAGTTACCTATTCATTCATTTTGAATTTAGTAAAAAAAAAAAAAGGAAACAAATCGCGCTCATGATTAAAAAGAAAGTCAAACGACCGTCCTGTGTATGAAATAACTTTTAAATAATGTAATGTTTATAACGTTTTTCTATTTCGATTTGGGAATGTGATTTTGTACAGAATAGTGGAAAAATAAAAATTCCCATGGAAAATCCAAATTGCACGACAACCTATTCTATATTTATCGTTTAGATCTCATAAGGAAAGAACCAGCACTTAATCATTCAATATGTCAAATATATATACCTCATCACTCAAAATACTTTACACTACCCCTCAAGAAAGAAAAAGAGCAAGTATTATCTTAAATGTATGTTGATGTTTCCTGGGCAACGGTTAATACTTGTGGAAATGCAAAGAAAGGCCAATCCTAAAGTTATTTGCATATTTGCTTTCAACCAGTGCGTGTCAGAGGGGTCTAAACTCAGTTCAGCCTTCAACAATCCAACCGAGTCTCTGTTTCTTTGTTTCCCCCCATTTTGAAATGTTTTGTGAATGTCCGTTTTATGATATTATCCTAAATTGGAGATTTGTTCAGTTCCTATAATTCGTATCTACATGTGCGCGATCGAACATTTGTTTTCGTTGAGAGATGCCATGGATATGGATAGGTGCTGTTATTTGGCAAAGATTCAGCGTTATTCCTAAAATGCAAATATTTCATTAAATACAACAAGAAAACCCCAAACTACGAGCAATGTGAATGGTCTTCACTCTTTCACTCTCTCTCTCTCTCTCTCTCTCTCTCTCTTTCGCTTTCTCTCTCTCTCTCCCCCTCTCTCTCTTTTCAACTGCAATGTATCCTTGGCATGATTATCAAAACGCTTTTGATAAGGTTTGCGAGGTATCCCGGTTAGTTAATGTGTTTAATAAGTACTTTAAAAGAAGAGTCTACCCAAAATGATAAGTTTTTGTTAACAGAAGCAGGAAAAATTGATGAGTGAAACAAAAAAAAAATTGAAGAAAATTGGATAAGTAATAAAAAAGCTATTAATTTTTAAAGATTTGAAAAAAATGGGCAAATCAGTGGACATTTCCAGAGATGTTGCCAATTTGACGACATCCTGGGTGCACAACTAACCAGAGTTTTCATTATAAATATGGTGCAAAATTCATCATTTTTACAGACAGTTGCAACGTTTGTATGAATGTAAACATGCAAATAGTGGATATACATATCTATCATAAAGATATCCTATGGTTAAAGTTTTTAGCAAATCATATTATGGAGGAAAAAAGTAACATTTTATAATATTAATATGAATGTAATAGATGGTTAGTTGTGCACCTGTGACGTCATCAGTTGTCAATTTGTCTAAATATTCAAACATTCATAACTCTCTTATTAGTTGTCCGATTTTCCTCAAACTTTTTTTTTTGTTCTGTTCATATATTTTTCTTCTTCTGTGGAAGAAATATATTTTGTGGGTATACTCTTCTTTTAAATTCTAAAAGTTTGGTACTTTGTTGGCATAATGGTTTTTAAAAATTCTGGATCGATGGCTCGGACACTTCCAAGTATTTCGGTCAATTATTCACCATAAACAAGTAATTTACGTATGCTTTTGCATTTACAGGGGAATCGACTTCGACCAAATGCGCTATGTATTTTTTTAGATTGCCCCCCCTACTATACCCCCTTCCGAGAGGGTCCGTACTTCGGAGAGTATTTCTTTCAACTGACAACAATGCTGGAACTTGGAGTTTCGAAATCGTATGCTTGGGGTAACCGGGAAGAATTGATAACAATGTCTGTGGTCTAATTTTCTATTCATACGTCTGATGGGGAATTTGCAATTATCAGTTGCAAGAATTCCTATTGATAATTTTCCTCAATGATATTATCTTGATTTCTGCTTGTCATGAATTAGGGTTTTATTAGAATACCCTGAGGTTTTCATTTTTTGTGTACTTCATTTTTTTTCAAATCTAATGACCTTATTCGTCACTGATCGAGCACTGCATATAATGATTGGCTTTGCGATGGTCAATAATTCCCTAAAACCAGAGTCCATTACGATATTCCATCTGGGGTTTTCTAACATTAGAATATGTGATTAATTCCGATAAACATTGATTTTATAGTCTAAGGCAAATCGTGTACATACAGATACGATTTATTATCAATAATAATCATATCTATTTTAAGCCCTGGTCGCATAGGACCCCGAAATCAACACGATTAACCCCGACTCTTTGTTAATTTACAGTTAACTGCCCCAGAACAACGAGTCGGGGTGAATTGTGTTGCTTCCGGGGTCCTATGTGACCGGGGCATTAAGCTTCTGGCCCCAGGTTTAGTAAATTCTAGAATAATACAGGTTTAGTCCAAAATGATTAACCAGCATTTTGTTCTTGGCAGAAAATAACGGATTGATAATTTAGTCAGTCGCTGGACTAACAGAATGCTTGTCAGTCTTGCTACATATCAGATTAAGGCTTCCAGTGTTGTACCAAATTCATCAGAAAATAGAACTCCACTTTCCGTATCGATATCATACCAACTTTGTACCTTTCTGGTTGTAAAGAAATGCAGCTTTGGGAGTAACTTTATTGGTCCAATATTGAACCTTATTTTCAAAAGAAAAACGGAGACACCATTTTATCTCACATCATTCATATATGAGACAAAACATAAACAGTCGATACCGTGTCTTAATGTTTTGTTGAAATTACTCAGCCAGTCCCCAAATGGAACAATTGTTTACTTTAGTTTATTTATTATTACTTTAATATTACTTATTTTTACTTATTCAGTTTGGCTTCTGATTTCATCTCTGACGAAGGTCTTTATAATTTGTCAAATCTCGTTTCGATACTGCATTAGAAGTATTAGTGACGCAGGCCTTTCATTTTCTTTGTTTTTATGCATTTGTGCATGCACTCTTCAAAACCCAACACTGGGCAACATACTGTCCGCGCAACTATCTATCAAATGATGTCCAACTTATCGTGGAATTGCAAAGTTTGACTATAAGTTTGACATATCATTTTGCAAAGCTAATGTTTTGAATATACCCATGGAAATGTACAATTCATCCATAAATTGGATATTGCTTGTCCAATAGTTGAGTAGACAGTATGTTGCCCCTGTTTGCACGATTTTTTTTAAATCCTTGGGGGGTGGTGACATATCCATCTTGTGAAAGGAATCTGTTTGCCCATATTTATGGAAAATCGTGTATAATCGTGAACACGATGATTTAATTAGTTTAATCGTTTTTTAATGTATACTCTGAAGCAGAGAAACGGATAGTGTTTTATTCGTCACAAATCATAGATACACTGAATAAATTAATTGAAATATTATTGGTCATATGACCTGCTTGATTAAAGGGGGCAAATTCAACGCAGTAACGATTCATTTCTCTTGGGTTTTGAAGAATTAAAAGTTTCGTCCAGTAGGTATTGTTTTACTCATTCGTTATTTAAACTATTTATTTTCATTGCTGGTCCCTGATTCAGCACAGTAATATCAGACCAGGGAGTTGGGATTTTGGAACAACTCCCTGATCAGACGGAGTAGTTTATCTGATTCCCCGTCTGGATAACAGTTATACGACGAAATGTGAATGTCAATGAAAGCATATTCAGAGTATCGCCATGCAATCAAGCCGTCACCACCTTAGCGATTTATCAGTAGATTAATTATCAATTCACAAACCATATTAATCAGACATCTTTCATGTCGGACCCTTATCAATTATGATAAATTAATCTCTGCAAATTTACAATTTACACTTCCGTGTAATGAATCAATTCTAGTCACACTAGTTGTAATATAATTTATCCCACCAATACTCAAGTCACTGTATCAGACTGAAATCATCACTAATAATTTGTCGTTCATACAATTTTCCCTGATTCGATAAAAAAAATCCGTGAATGGACGAAATTCGGTCGACGGCGCACATCGCGATGATTTATGGCCCAGCCTTCCGACTCCATGCAATGAATTAAACACATTCGTACAAGAGAGATTAATACCGTTTACGTCCCAAATCATACGTATTCTAATCATTCGTCACTGAATCACAATAAATACAAGATTGTCTCTCTTGTTGAAATGGGGGCAAGTGTGTTGGAGGTAAAAAGGAGAGGTATAGATGTTCGAATGGCAGTGATGTATTGGTGGTGGGTCTATATCACGCCGGTCAAGGCTAGACGTTAATTAATCTCTTTGATACATGAATAGTCATACTATTGCATGAGCTATGTTCAGTGGAGACAGTAAACGGACTCGCATAACTGACTACCTCGGTCATCCTTTTGGGGGTCTTGAGCCTGGTTGGGTGTAAAGTGGGACAGACCTTGGGCAATCAGATACGCCAGGATGCGAGGCTCGATCAAGGGGGTCGACCGACCTGCCCATGACATTACATGCTCTTATTGGCGCAAGAGATGGGCAAGTAGAGGCAGGCGGAAATAGGGAGTAGGAACAGCA
>BQKZ01000071.1:84047-100243 GCA_036244855.1 Temnopleurus reevesii
GGGGGGGGGGGGGAGAGTGATGAATATGTGAGAGAAAACATAAATTAAGCCCTAAAAAGGGTGAGACAGCTCTGAAAAGAAAAAAAACGTGACCTTAGAAATAGGGGAGACAGAGAGAGAGGAAGAGGAGGATTGAAATAGTGTTTTATTACGGCAGATGGAATTGGGAGAATCGGGCTTTGGAAACTACATATCTTCTGCTAAAGGTGAAGTTTTTGCACTGATGATAAAGCGAGTATACAAGGTTATAAAGTATGTAGGAAAATAGAGAGGAGTAGAGAATAAAGATGATGGTATATGGAAAGGAGAGCAAAGGAAGACGGGGAAAGAGAGAGGGGAAGAGAGAAAGCCAAAGTCTAAATTGAGCATTGCTATCCGCAGTAGATGTAGACTCAGCGCGCGCCATTCCCTCGCAGGTAAGGTGAGAGCGATTGATATGGTGTAATTTGCCGTCATATTGCCACCGAGGTGTGAAAAACCAGGGTGGCGGAGGGCTATCGTGTGCCCCAGCTCACACATACCCCACGATCCGCTTGTCCGGTTATGCTTCATCCGGTATGCTTTATACTTGCTTCTTTTCTCCCCCCCCCCCCCCTCCTCACACACTTTCTGGACGCCCTTTGGGATGTATCTTTGGCACGCCAAAACCCCAAAGTGGCGACTGTGATGGAACGACAAAGTCATCGCGATGTGAACGAATGCGCGTCTCGTATTGTAGTATAAACTTCCGACTGAAATCCCATATAATAAACACAAAACAAATTTATGAACTGTCGTATTTTGTATTCGGACATTCATGGGAAACTTACATTTCAAGAATTGCAGTTCCAAAGCCCGATCTCACGATAAGAATATGACGATAGAGATGATAATGATAATCATGATCGAATCAAGGATGATGATGAGTATAATTATTATGATAATGACGATGATGGCGATGATAATTATCATCATCTACCCCACGATCTGTATATCCGATTCTGCTTCATCCGGTATGCTTTCTGCTTCTTTCTCCCTTTATAGACCCCACCCCCTTTCTGGACGCCCTTTGGGATGTATCTTTGGCACGCCAAAACCCCAAAGTGGAGACTGTGATGGAACGACAAAGTCATCGCATTGTGGACGAATGCGCGTTTCGTCTCGTAGTATAAACTTCCGACTGAAATCCCACAATAAACACCAAACAAAATCATAAACAGTCGTATTTTATATCCGGGCGTTCATGACAATTTTAGATTGGAAGAACTGTAGTTTTAAATCCTGGTTGGATGATAGAAATATGATTCTGACGGTAGGTAAGATGGTGATAATAATAATTCTTAAAGAAATCACTGAAGATAATAAACAATAATGATAATGATTATGATAATGATGAAGATAATGATATTGAAAATGATGATGAAAATGATGATTACGATAATGTTAGTGATCTACATGAAATGATGATGGTAATGAGACCCTTATATTTTTACTAAAAATTGAGTCCTCACTCTTTTTAGAAAACATCCATTAAACATTTATCAATATTAATAACAGAAAAATAAACAATATTGAATCGTATAAATTAATATTTCATACGATTTATTTCTATCCATCCACAACGTAATAAGGTCGTGCCAGACTGCCAAGGGCATTTTGCTTTCGGATGGTCGTCCCTGCACTTTGTCAAATTAGGGTGCAATTAGGGTGCATATTTACACCCTAAATCTGCTGCTCTTATACCTGCGTCTGCACAACTGGGATAACTCCAGAAGGTATGTTGGATCATGGATGTATAGGAGGAAGCGATATTTTAATGTCAAAGATTACAGGGGAGCAAACTTATTATCAATTCTATAATCTACGGTTCATTTGATAGTTTTACTTTCATGCTTTACGTAGAGATATATTTCATGCAATAGTACATGGATACTATTAATTTATAATGTACAAAACACATTTTGAATTAAGCAAACGTGGAAATTAAAGGCAACGTTTTTATGAAATAGGTATCTACAGCATGGATGCACCACTTTTGTGTTTTTGCAAAGTTGCACTGTTGTGATTATTACCTGAATCCAGTCATTCTTGTGTGGCTCAATGCTTAGAGCGTCTGTCTCATAAATAACTCAAGCCAAATACTACAATTGAAATATACATTTTAACAGGCCCTAAGATTTGGCATCTCTTATTAGTGTACCGTCATTAAATCAAGCCCCATTTTCTTTTACAGGAAAGGTTAATTGATTGATTGATTGATTGATTTTATTTCCGATACCGGTACTCAATAAAAAAAAAATATACAACATGAAAGCAAGAGGAATAAAATGAATATCGGATGGACTGCCCATTTCAGAGCCATTATCAAAATGGCTCTGTTCTTCCATGGGGTCCATCTTAAAAATAAGAATAGTATGCAAACGAAAATATAACAATAAATTATACACAAAAGTAAACGAAAAGTAAAAGAAAAGGATATGCGAAATAGATACCATGAAATAAAGAGAACTGCGTAAAATAACTAGTTTAAAAAATGTTTGACAACCCTACTTAATAAATTACACCCTAAACCTAATCAATTACACCCACCCATCCTCCCAGGCAAAAATTGTGTTATAAAAAAAATTGAGGTAAGCGGAAACGTTACATATTCGCATGAATTATATATATTGCACTTTAAATATAAAGAATATGACAAATGAAACAAGAATTTGTATACTAAAGACGATTTGAGATGCGATTTCAGAAATATGAATTAACCAAGCAACATCACACTGAAATAGTAAGAACGTCAGAAGAATATAAAGAATGAAACTTTAGTCATAATCTGCAGTAGTTCATTTATTTACTTTAATGCAAAGAGGTTCGTTTGTGTGTATATGCAAGTGTGTGTTTGCCGTTTGAACGTGTGTTGGTCATGTTGGTTGATGGTATATGTATATTATGTTTTCCTTATACGGTATTCTTATTTTCCTGATCTCGGACGGATCAAATTGGTTAATAATGCACAAGTATCATAAAACAGTGCCTTAATTATTTTGTTATCTTATGTATTTTACTAAACAATTATACCATTATGTGTACATCTGCATAGAAAAGTGCTCTATTGATGGTGTAGAAGGAAAGATGAGAGCATGAAGAAATTGTTGTCTCCAAATGAATTGCTACCGACATTTTGATTAAAAAAATGATTATTATGTCTGTTTCCAGTTTGACGATTTGGTTTACCTAATATTATATTAATGCTTTTTAACAAAAGGAAATCGAAAGAAGATACATGCGCATTTTAATGACATTCTTATACCAAGAACGTAGATTGTCTAATTAATTCAAAATTCGATATTGCCTAGTTAAAATATAAACTCGTCCCCACTTAAAACTCGACCATTAAAACCGCTCAATCTTCCAGTTTGGCCTTGGTATCGATCAAAGGCTATGATGAAGTACGCTTTGAATAACACCAATACATCAAAGACGTGTCGAAAAGAACCTTTCTTCATTAAAACAATGGTGGAAAGTAAACTATGGCTGCCTTTTTGGGAAGAGCGCGAGTCGGGGAGGAAGCACTATAGCGGCGTGTATTCACCCATCCCTCATAATCTGCCACGCAGTGTCAGCCATTCGTTGGTTCACCTGGTGCAGGCTACAAAGCGTAAGATCAAGAAATTTTCCCGCCAAAAATGGCAAACCATTATTTGCCGAGTCAACGTTGGTAGGTTCACATCGTCTGTTAAAGGACCAAATAACAAGCCTGCTTTCTGCGCGCGCGGCTTGCCCAATTACTCATCAACGGGCGCATAAGTGTATGGTTTGAAAAGGGGACATACAACGCCTTGAAAACAGATGGGAACCGTTTTGATATTTTTTACGAATGAGAAGATTGAAAAAAGTACGATCTTATAGATGATAAACCGTGTGCATTACACTTACATACCATCTTATAAATGCTGAATGACCGCCGATACGTTATGGCGTAAAATGTGTAAAAATGAAACCAAGAATAACATAAAGCATCTAGGTTTAAACAATGATGCTTGCAATGTTCACCGACTCCTGACCGATAAGCTCTTTTAGGAGATCTTTTAATGCAGAGATACAGAATTCCACGTCAGATATTGATAGCGTGAGTAGTCTTTGAGTGGTGTCTTCCATTTTTCCTGTCAATATCTTGCCTTTTAACAATTTATTGACATAGGGATGCATGAAAATGTGAATGGCCGAGCCAATTCAAGGACGGGAGTTACCGAGAAGTGCAATGACGAAAATGGCAAGAAATTGTACAAAGATTATCTAGGGCATTGATACAAGCGAATACGCCTTATGGCATTGTCACAACGTATAAATTTGAGGACGTAATTAGTAATTGATTAAAAAACGTACACATGATTATGACATCTAAAATGTTTAAGCATCAAAAACAAAAGATAGCAATGGTAAAGAAAGAGAAAAACGGAGCGAATTGTAAACGAAACAATAATTATAATGATTATTGACGAATTTTCTTACTATACCCGAATTAAAAGAAAAGAAATGGCTTGTCCAAGTTTAATCAAATTACTAAATAGTTGGCAAGAACGTATCGCAGAGGGCAACATAACGATATTTCTTGCGATTGGTCACATTATATCGCCGAATGGCTAAATTAATGTGTGCTCTAAAATTCGAGAACGATATGTTTTTCCAAGTGAGCTTTCAAATTCAATAGTTTTGAAATGTGTTACCTTAAAATTTGGGTTTCTATTACGTTTGAATGTTTTCAAGATTTAGGGGGTGTTGTTCAAAATCAGCTGCAAATCAACTGCAACTTTGACAATTGTAACGCGCATTTTCATTCGCGCACGGTATGCGCATTTAACAAGACACGCATGAAACAATGATTTTGTTTGGCACGTTCTGATCAACGGCAAAATCCCCTTAGTCGTTTACTTAAAAATCAAAGCAAAAACGCATTAACATCAACAATGAATTGCATCGCACACAACATATTTTTTAACAGTGATTTTTTGATTTGAAACTATTAAGTTTGTAATGAAACTGCAAATGTGCCAAAATAGGTAAAATAAAATGAAGGAAAGGTGGGGGAAAATGAAAATATCATTGCGATCGATTCTGAACGCAAGAAGAAAAATATTTGATGCATTATTTCATTATGCATGTACTTTTGTGCTTAAATGTGGACCAAAAATTCTAGGTCTATGGCAAAAGTGTGCATAGTACCTCAATCATAAAATGCAAAATTGCCCTAAATCGTTGAAGGGGTGAATATTCATGGTGGAAAATATAATGGAACATTTGTAATGGAAGATATAACATCTAATGGAATATATACAAATCTTTATTCGTCTAATTGTTGTTGTTTTTGTTTGCTTGTTTTTACGTTGCATCTCATCTTACTACCTAAACAATCGATTTCAAATTAATTTCCTAAACGTTGACATTTCTCTTGCATGCTCATTAAATATGGAAGTATTAACAGTGATCCTATTATCCTCAAAGTAATGTACATGACCATATTCTTGAGTATAAGAATATACTTAAGTATATTTATGAGAATCCCAATTATAATGAACTTTAAACACACCATAATTTTGATATTTCATGCTCTTGCAGTTCATTTAATATTTTCCTCCATCGTATGACACCATATTATCATTCTAAGTATACGAAGAAATACTCACATTATTCTTGCCCGATGGGGCTTATCAAAAATTAATAATAAGATTGTTGATAGGAAAATGTAAAGTAAAATGCAGTTTGAATACCGAATTATTGTTTTAATGTCTTAGATCTTCTTATGTGTCTTATAATCTTTATAAAGTATCGGCTGGCAAAGAACGAAATATAGCAAAATGTATGAATCTCATAGGATGGAGAATATTCTTCTACTACAATTGTCGGTAGAGGGAGCTCTTTCAGTATGCCAAGTAGAACATTCTCTCTCGGCCAATTTCCATTGCAATCAGAGATGACTGCTATAACTAGATTACTTGAACACAATGCAAGCTTGCCAGAAGGAAAATTACTTTAAAGTAAAAGGAGACAACAGCCCATGATATTATCAAAACACTCATAAATCGAATTAATAAAGGTTAAGCTCATTTAGAGGACATTAATTTTTCTTCGTAAACATTGATAGGGTCGGCTGAAGATCATTTTATATTTATTGAAAAAATGAAATATACTAAAAAGACACAATGTAAAACGAGCAGATCTTAGAACCTTAATCTGACAACGGAAGGTCAAACTGAATTTATCATTATTCTAGGATATCTTGAAACCCAGGTAAGCAATTAATAATTAAAAAAATACAAGACAATAAAAAAGCTTTTGATGTGCAATAGAAAATGAAAAGTAAATAAACCGATTGTGAAATACTTACTTCCTCGGCTTTAATGATATTCCAATATTTGTGCCTTAAACTGAATCAGTGACCTTAGAAATGGATCATTATCGATTTTTTTTTAAATCGATTTCCATTCGAAAAGAATGTCTCAAAGGTTGAGTCTGGGCCAGGAAAAAAGCTTTGATTTAAAAAAATACGACGAACAGTTGAGTAAAAAAAGTAAATCTGACAATAAATGAAAAAGTTGTGAATATTTGAATAATACAACTGAAAAGTTGGGAAAACTTATGTCACGCATTTCTTGCCTGCTATCTTCTTAACTCTTATTAATGTTTAGAATCCATTTGAACCAATAAAATGCCTATTTTTTTAAACATACAAAAGGTTGTATAAACAAACACACCACACATGTGTATTTATCGCCGAAAAAAAAAATCATTTTTTTTTTTCTGTTAAGGGGTCGGAAAAATGGTTTTGAAAAAAAAAATAAGTTACGATAAACTATTTCTAGATAAGTGCATGACATAGGCCTACGTCAGATCACGTGACCAAAAGTTGCCAATTGGTACGAAAAATCACTGGCGAGTAATATGATTGAAATATTCAAAAGTTTCTTGCTTATTATCCAATATGCGTCGAACTTTTTTGTATCTGTTCCTCTGATTTTTCTGCTTTTAATCAAAGCTAAATTTATTTCTGGCCCAGACCAAGCCTTTGAATTGTACTCCTTGTATTTTTTTGTTGGAATAACGAAACCATCTTTTTTTCATCTCGAAACTGGCTTTTCCCCTGTGACGCCGAGTGACATACCCGGGAACTCCTTCTGTCATCACGACCAAATTTTGACGGAGGCCTCTCTGTACCCCCTCCAAAAGTCTCTAATATTTCCACCACGTTCCACCCATATGCAGTTCTTGCCTTTGTCAGAATCTCTAAAGAGAACAGTTTTCTTTCGAAATGTAAACTTGTTTACAATTTTGGGACAGCGTCTTATGGGTATTATTGGAAATAGACAGACCATTGTGATAAATAAACTGCTGGATTTATATTTGCGTGCTGTATGTGAGATGATAATAATTGTGTCAACTTGAACATGAAGAGATATATTGACCTATATCACAAGGCCAAATTAATAGATTTAAATAAACGAATAAGTACAAATAAACACATATTTTGATATCGAGACCGAGTAATATTAACAATCATGAATACTTTGCTGTCAAACTTTAAAAGATGTTATTCATTCAGAAATTATTAACCAAATAAGTAAAAAGGGTCAATAAACCAGACATGTCAGAAATATATGCATGTGTTAATCCAGGTTTATTGTGGCTTATATGTATACAATTATAATCAGACTCTCCAAAGGCAAGTCCCTACTCAAATGTTATTGTTCAACACGTGTATACTTTGCGTAATGCTATTTTGAAGATTATCATGGTTATCATACCGTAATGAGACACGTAACTTCATCAACGATCAACATTGAAAAAGAGAAAAAGATGAAGAATTATTCCATCGAATACCGTATCTAGGAGCTAGCATGATCATTGATGGTTACGTAGCCATACCTATTTCTTATCAGCTTGTTTTGCTACATGTAACACTTCGCTATGCACATGCGGTCAATCACCATAATTGCATTAATGACCTAAATCGCATTATGGATATCTAAAATGGTAGTATATTCTTCAGACAAAATTATAATTGGCATGAAATTATCGTGACCTCGATGATCTTCTCAACTTGGAAGAAGAAGTAATGGAAGAAGAAAATGATGATGATGAATAGGATGAAGATAAGAAGAAGTAATACAACAAGAAGCGGTATAAGAACTTCAGGCTAGTGAAAAAATATTTAATTCATCGACTACTGGAACCAGAAAGTCCTTGCATAAACCTTTAAGGAATTACAGAATTTATTAGTCAATGCCATTTTCTAAGATTGCAAAAACTAATATTGTGCTTTATAATAATCGACAAAATGATATCAGTTTTTCCACTCTAGAAAAATAGTTCTAAATATTCATTTAGATAAGATGGTAAAAGAGATTCTCTTTATGGCGGTATACTTGCTTCTTATTATTGCGCATCGCCCGTCAAAACATTTTGCTCAGCATTCCTAAAGGGATCACGAAATTTGTGGAGGTTCCACTTCAAGGCTTGATTTTGACAATATTATTTACATAAGTATATAAGCCGATTCTTAATGACTTTTGTGGTGGGAGGGAGAGGGAGAGAGATGAAAAAAAAAGGGGGGGGGGGTAGTGGCCGGGAGGAAATGATGCAATATATATTTTTCTCGATCGTTCACCCCTTCTTTTGTTTTATCCCCTACCATTTATGCAAAATCGCCTTTTGATATTTTGGCGGAGAATAGTAGAAATTCCAGTCAAAGACATTTTGGGGTCCGTAAGCCTACTTAAGCCCCAGTTAAGTAATTTCTTTCATCGGCCCATGCGTAGTCTGCTCCCGATTAAAGTGCAAACTGGGTGTTGATAAAAGTGAGAAAGTAACCAGAATGTATTTGATATAAAGGTATCATTTTCAAATTGTGGAATACCCATTTCCTTCAGGTTGCAATCATATTACAATCCTAATAAAACATGAACAATGCAAGTAAATAGATGGCGCTCAATACTCAGATGCCAAACTGAGTACCACATTTGAATGACTTTTGGCCATATGTCGAACTGCGCTCAAATTTTCCAGTTCATTTGGACATTTTCATTAAAATTTCTATAAAGCCTACACATTTTTTTTAAATATGCCCAACTGATGATCCATTTGAAAATATGTAATTGAAACCTTGCTCAGGATAGTAAGAGAAATATTTGCGTTTACAGTCTGCAGTGGTCAACTAATTTAAGACTGCACTTGAGCATAAGAGATTTTCAAAGACAAAGTATGTTGTCGAGCTTTAAAGATGAATGAGATATTAATATAACCAGGGCGCAGGCCAAGACAGGAGCCCAGTTTCTTTGATCGGGTGCTCATGGGGGTAAGCTGGGGATAAATATAGGGTCACAAGATCCTGCGACAATGTGCAATGGAGCTCTCTGTATAACATGTAAAACAACTGACAAGAATTATTGAAAAAAATCGTTAGTTTGCTTTGTTTATTTTGATTAACGTTCGTTCCTTTTGTCCACATTCGGCGGTACAGATTAAATCGTACCTAAAAGCACGAAAAAAAGAGATTAAACATTTTTAAATCATAAAAATGTGACTATTGCCAATAAATTAAAGCGCTTAAAGGAAATTTGATTTCATTAAAGTATTTTGCAATATTTCTAATAGTCTATTTAATAATATTATGCTCCGAAATGATACATTGACATTTTTCGTCCGAAAATAACGAAAGATACAAAAACATGAAATCAAACATCAACAACAATTGCAACAACAGATTGTCGTCCGTTTGTAATGTTTCAGTATATACTTTTAAACGTTTATGCGATGTTCTTTTTTTACCAAACCGTTCCAAGAGCACAATAAACAAAATTGGGAATAGAGGAAAGAAATAGAAAAAAAATAAAAAGGTATATGAGTGAGGAAGAAAAAGGGAGAGGAATATAAAAAGAAAGAGAGAGAGAGATAAATAGAGAGGGAAGGAGAGAGAGAGGATTGAGAAAAAAANCAGTCATTTGTGATAGAGAGTGCATGCACAAACATTATCAAGGCAACTTTTTTTCGATTAGAGATTAAAGAACAATAGACGTATCGCAATTGTAAAATGTTGGGATCGAGGTATGAATTAAGTAGGTAATAGTTGCAATACATACATCTTATGTCAAATAACATCTTAGAACTATTCAGGGATAAATTCACAATTAAATGACATTTTCCAAACCTCACATCCCACTATCAGATGAAAAACATGAATAACATGTGCGTATGTCATTTTCATGATGTCGAGTGTTCGTGAATGATAGGTATGCCTTAGTAATCAGGCTAAATTATATCTAAATGTAGGTTTCAGCGAGTGATTATTTGAGTAATAATCTTAATGTGTGAATAAGCATGCAGCGTTGTGAGCATTATGATTGCCTCATTTTGCAGCTGCATCTAATAATGCGTTGAAATTTGGAGCTATATGAATGAACAGTCCATTATAACTTTATAGAACAATGAAAAAAATGATCATTAACTTGGCAGGTTTATATCTACACATCCTGTTTTCCTACTTAGTATGATAACATCAAGTTTTTAATTACATCTCGTTGTGAAAAGACCTTTTAATTGCCTGTTAATTAATGCTTTACGGAGTCCTGGCAGTCTGATTAATTTATAAAGACGCGAATGCACAGTTTAATTGGGCAAAGACACGATATACATGTGACTTGATATACCTTATAAAAAGCATTTTGCATGCCTAAACGTTGGCTAGGAAATATGTGAGGGTGATATTGAGCACCTTAAATTGTGTTTAGTACAGCATTTTAGTGTATAATGCGTTCATTATACGTTGGCAGCCGGTAGATTCATTTTGGAAGCAGTCGTGCAGACTCGGAGAGTATGGTTTTGCAGGTGCTTTCTGCAGTGGCAAAGCGTTTGACTTGATATTGCACGAGAGTTTGGTCACGGCTTGGTGAGAACAAGTGGGCATTTTGAAGTGACTTCTCCCAAACAAAGACATCGTCATTTCTTAATGGAGAAAACGATTTCTCTTGTATTTTCCTTGTTTTAAAGGTAATGATTAAATACGGTTGACGAACTGTGATATAAGTACATGCAACGCTGTATTGAGCAAGCTTACAAAATATTCGCGCCAGAACTTTCATCATGTTCATTGTGATATTATTTGATTGTTAACATTAGTCTGTTCTTGTAATGAAACAGTGTTTCATTCTTCTTGGGTCTTTGTTTGTAAGAGGGTAGCTAGCCTATAAAGATATTTCATATTTGAAAAGAGGTCATTTCGCTGTGGGAGAAAAATGACACTGGGATTGTCTAACCGTCAATGTAATTGTCACACAGTAATACGGACCGCATAATTCGTAGGTAGCACCGTGACCAGAGTGATTTTTGGGAACAGTTTAACGCCACCAAAAGAAAGAAAACTACTTTTTTAGAGGTTTAGAATAGTAATGGTAGGATGGAGATATTGGTAGGAAATAAGTTAATGTATTCACATTTTTCATTACTGCATAACAATCAATGTGTATGAAATCAAGAAATGGATTTCGCACGTCTTCTGGCTTTGTAATTTAATTTGAATGGCGTATCTAAAAGCCAACAAACTATCAATTATACGGATGTCAGTGCAATTGACGACCGGCGAGCTAGGAGCAAAGCGAATGACGTTTCCGGTCGTATGTGTGAGAGGTTCGAATTCCAATTCATTTTGCATGTGAGACGGTTTGTTGGTGGAAAAACCGACAAAGGGGGATTTGGTTTGTGATAACTAAGCAATTTTGGAGAAATTAATTTTAAAAAAATGGTGGACATACTCTAATTTTCAATTGAAAACGGTATTATGTGAATACTTTCACTCTAGTTCACAAAATTACTTAATATCTGATGCGCCACCTCTCACAAAAGTGAACTGTTAGTTTAAAGTAAAACATATATACTATAAACACTACCCTCCTCCGCGTTGGCTCAATACCAAAAATGCCACTTAGCCAAACGTGAAGGCCAGAAATAGCAGTGGGTATATGGAACATTAGGTATCTGGAGCATGCAACTTTTTTTGTCAAATAGTAATTATCATACATTGAGTTGATTTTCCATTATCTTAAATTTGCTCTTTAGTTACTTCTGGCCTTTTGGAGGTAACAAATTAATGCTTTCCCTTAACATCAAAATAAAACCTGCACAAAATCCTTTCGACTTTGAAAAAATAAAGGGCTGCTATTTTCAGGCAAAATTTTGAGGAGGAATCGTGAGTTGAGTTATCATAAAGATTCATGATGATAATGGGTATCCTCCTCGTTCTTTTGTTTGTTGTTTCGTTCATTGATAAAATAGTCTGTTTGTTTGACTTCATCAGTTGGAGCTTGGTTGGGGTTTGGGGATATACCTTTATTCTTCTCTTTTTCAAAACTCTAAAAAGCGGATTCAGGCTTGTAACAACCCCCCCCTCCAAAAAAAGAGAGAGATAAAACAAATAGATAAAAAAGGAATGAAAAACAAAATTGACCAAAAAAGGAAAAACATGAATAGTAAATAAGTCAGGTAAATAAATGTAACAAAACAAATAATATTAAAAACGACAAAGCAAAAAAAAAAATAATAATGACATGCAGAAACTTGCCAAACAAAGAAAAAGACAAAGCAGAAAATGAATGAAAACAACAACAAAAAGTTTGTCCGGTGAAGAATATAGGGGCACGTTCCCTTGTGCGCCACCAATAGTGGAATGGATGGCCCCTTTGCCCCCCTCCCCTAGAACCTACCTATGCTATGGCACTCTCTCCGTTTGTTTTTACTGGTAAAACCTTCACTCTTGCTAATTACCCAGCTCGCATAATTGCCTTAAAGTCGTCTGATGGGATGCCCAAGTTGATGGCTTCAACGGAAGATGAAGAGGATGCAGAAGAACAGAAAGATGGGACCTAACATTCCAAAAGGAGCCTAGCCTCACCAGATTTTAGTCAACCTACGTTACGATATGAAATCGGAAGCGAACGCTCGCGGTTTAGCCTCCCCTTGTCTGTCCATCTTCTCTTATTCGCCTTTCAGTTTCTCATTCTATTTTCACAACTCTTTTTNATTATTACGAGGTAAAAGTGCAGTATAAAAACGGTACTTCTGCAATCGTTGTCATGGTGTGGCAGCAGAACGACATTTGCAGAACACGTCCTTGCTAGCTGTAGTAATTAATACGTCAGTCTTGGCGCCAAAATCTTAGTCTAAATTCAGTCATTTTAAATTCATGTAGAATTGTCAATTCCATCTTACCTTAATTATTCAATGCTATAAGAAAAAACAACTTCACACTCATTCAGTAATCTTGATCCATTCATAGTTAGGTACATTTTACAAAACTGATACCATTCTGAGTGGAATTATAGGCTTCATATAAACAACCTTTTTTAGACATTTAGATTTGTTTCACCTTATACTGGAAAGAAAATATCCAGAATTCAATTCGAGTATTTAATTAATTCATAATTTTGTTTTCTCTTTAGAACTAGATATATGAAATTCAAACGGTTAGCACTTCAAAATGTTGAAGAAGAAAACAAATACATCCACAATGATGTAAACAAATGATAACACCAAAAAAAATTTAGGTGGGTGTCATCAACAAAGGAGGGCCGTTTCATCCATATCCCGGAACCAACGGCAAATTATAATCATGAGTTTGATTGTTTTTCTTCAAATTAGGTGCTAGATATTACGATTGCACGAATCAGTTTGTATGTAGTAGTCCAGTGAGCAGGTGTAATGCTACAAGTACTTCGGATTTTCGTCATGAATAAATCATTGGAACACAGTCATTTGTGATAGAGAGTGCATGCACAAACATTATCAAAGCAACTATTTTTTTTGATTAGAGATTAAAGAACAATAGACGTATCGCAATTGTAAAATGTTGGGATCGAGGTATGAATTAAGTAGGTAATAGTTGCAATACATACATCTTATGTCAAATAACATCTTAGAACTATTCAGGGATAAATTCACAATTAAATGACATTTTCCAAACCTCACATCCCACTATCAGATGAAAAACATGAATAACATGTGCGTATGTCATTTTCATGATGTCGAGTGTTCGTGAATGATAGGTATGCCTTAGTAATCAGGCTAAATTATATCTAAATGTAGGTTTCAGCGAGTGATTATTTGAGTAATAATCTTAATGTGTGAATAAGCATGCAGCGTTGTGAGCATTATGATTGCCTCATTTTGCAGCTGCATCTAATAATGCGTTGAAATTTGGAGCTATATGAATGAACAGTCCATTATAACTTTATAGAACAATGAAAAAAATGATCATTAACTTGGCAGGTTTATATCTACACATCCTGTTTTCCTACTTAGTATGATAACATCAAGTTTTTAATTACATCTCGTTGTGAAAAGACCTTTTAATTGCCTGTTAATTAATGCTTTACGGAGTCCTGGCAGTCTGATTAATTTATAAAGACGCGAATGCACAGTTTAATTGGGCAAAGACACGATATACATGTGACTTGATATACCTTATAAAAAGCATTTTGCATGCCTAAACGTTGGCTAGGAAATATGTGAGGGTGATATTGAGCACCTTAAATTGTGTTTAGTACAGCATTTTAGTGTATAATGCGTTCATTATACGTTGGCAGCCGGTAGATTCATTTTGGAAGCAGTCGTGCAGACTCGGAGAGTATGGTTTTGCAGGTGCTTTCTGCAGTGGCAAAGCGTTTGACTTGATATTGCACGAGAGTTTGGTCACGGCTTGGTGAGAACAAGTGGGCATTTTGAAGTGACTTCTCCCAAACAAAGACATCGTCATTTCTTAATGGAGAAAACGATTTCTCTTGTATTTTCCTTGTTTTAAAGGTAATGATTAAATACGGTTGACGAACTGTGATATAAGTACATGCAACGCTGTATTGAGCAAGCTTACAAAATATTCGCGCCAGAACTTTCATCATGTTCATTGTGATATTATTTGATTGTTAACATTAGTCTGTTCTTGTAATGAAACAGTGTTTCATTCTTCTTGGGTCTTTGTTTGTAAGAGGGTAGCTAGCCTATAAAGATATTTCATATTTGAAAAGAGGTCATTTCGCTGTGGGAGAAAAATGACACTGGGATTGTCTAACCGTCAATGTAATTGTCACACAGTAATACGGACCGCATAATTCGTAGGTAGCACCGTGACCAGAGTGATTTTTGGGAACAGTTTAACGCCACCAAAAGAAAGAAAACTACTTTTTTAGAGGTTTAGAATAGTAATGGTAGGATGGAGATATTGGTAGGAAATAAGTTAATGTATTCACATTTTTCATTACTGCATAACAATCAATGTGTATGAAATCAAGAAATGGATTTCGCACGTCTTCTGGCTTTGTAATTTAATTTGAATGGCGTATCTAAAAGCCAACAAACTATCAATTATACGGATGTCAGTGCAATTGACGACCGGCGAGCTAGGAGCAAAGCGAATGACGTTTCCGGTCGTATGTGTGAGAGGTTCGAATTCCAATTCATTTTGCATGTGAGACGGTTTGTTGGTGGAAAAACCGACAAAGGGGGATTTGGTTTGTGATAACTAAGCAATTTTGGAGAAATTAATTTTAAAAAAATGGTGGACATACTCTAATTTTCAATTGAAAACGGTATTATGTGAATACTTTCACTCTAGTTCACAAAATTACTTAATATCTGATGCGCCACCTCTCACAAAAGTGAACTGTTAGTTTAAAGTAAAACATATATACTATAAACACTACCCTCCTCCGCGTTGGCTCAATACCAAAAATGCCACTTAGCCAAACGTGAAGGCCAGAAATAGCAGTGGGTATATGGAACATTAGGTATCTGGAGCATGCAACTTTTTTTGTCAAATAGTAATTATCATACATTGAGTTGATTTTCCATTATCTTAAATTTGCTCTTTAGTTACTTCTGGCCTTTTGGAGGTAACAAATTAATGCTTTCCCTTAACATCAAAATAAAACCTGCAAAAAATCCTTTCGACTATTTTCAGGCAAAATTTTGAGGAGGAATCGTGAGTTGAGTTATCATTAAGATTCATGATTGTAATGGGTATCCTCCTCGTTTTTTTGTTGTTGTTTCGTTCATTGATAAAATAGTCTGTTTGTTTGACTTCATCAGTTGGAGCTTGGTTGGGGTTTGGGGATATACCTTTATTCTTCTCTTTTTCAAAACTCTAAAAAGCGGATTCAGGCTTGTGACAAGCCCCCCCCCCCCCC